>CM030836.1:8366191-8498691 GCA_018105865.1 Metaphire vulgaris
GAGAACACGCTTTCTGTCTCTCTCTCTCTCTCTCTCTCTCTCTCTCTCTCTCTCTCTCTCTCTCTCTCTTCACTCAACTGGAATAGCAGCGGTTGTTGTTCGTTTCTTGTATTTTGTTTCGTTTAGTAAAACGAGACAGAGAATCCAGTTGCGATACTAGATTCGTGTGTCGGCGTTTTCGCATCTACTCTGAACGACCAGCGGCCATCAGGCAGGCGGCGCTTAAATGTGGCTGGGGCGATCACTGATCGTCAGCCTAAGTTAGGCCTACGTTGAAGCAGCAACAGCAGCAGCAGCAGCAGCAGCCGGGCGTTATTACTTATCCTGTGTCAATTCGCTGCATCGTCCGTCGGTTAGCAAGCAAGTAAGCGTAAACTTAACGCTTGATCGGTTAGCGAGCTCGACTTAAGAGCAACGTACGCAGTTGTTTACGCGGTCACAGAGAAAGAGAGAGAGAGAGAGACCTAACCGAACGGACGGTTTTTACCAAGATGCGGCCTGCTGAGAAGATGGTCCAGTGAACGGCCTTAAGAAGTATCCGTGTGTTCTTACCATCGATGTCGTTGTTGTCGTTATCGGTTCTAGGCGAGAAGCTCCGTCCGCCGTCAAACACTTCGCCGCCGCCGCCGTCGCGGTCTCTAGCGGACAGCGTCGGCCGCGGCGGGCGGGCGGGCGGGCCGGTGGGCGGGCGGGAGGACGGGAGGGCGGGCGCAGATGCATTTTCCAGAACTTCGCCGCCTCCGCCGCCGCCGCTGCTGCTGCTGCTGCTTTTTGGCCGACGACGACGGAGGGAGGAAGCCGGTCGAGCGTGGGAGGCGAACAGGTGAATCAGTATTTGCACTTGGTGCGAAACGTTAACAGGCGCAGACCATTGCGTTGCAGCAGCAGCAGCAGCAGCAGCCGCCGCCGCCTAGGAATCACAGTCACTCGACGAAAGATAAGATGATAAGACGATCAGTTAACTACTTCGTTATCTTCGAGAAGATACGACGAAGAGATTCGTCATAGAAGAGGTTCGTTACGTGAATCGCGTAGGAGTTGGGTCGATAGCGTCGTAGGAAGTTTACTGTGGTCGTAGCCTAAGCGAGACCTACTGTACACTCAACAACGACTATTAACTATAGTATCTGATCCACAGATTGACCTTTTCCTATTCCGCTTTCAGCAGAACGTCATCTCGGATCGACCTTTGGATCACAACCCCGATTCACCACGGACAATGATTCACGACTACGATTATTCACCACGACCATCGACAGATGATTCAATGGCGCTAAAGAAGTCTACGATTATTCACTGAAGCTACCATCGACTGGTGCTAGATGTACTACTACTAATGGCTACTAAAGAAGTCTACTACTACTACTACTACTACTACTACTACTACTACTACTACTACTACTACTACTACTACTACTACTACTACTCATTCTACTTTAACTGATGACCAACTAAATTCTAACGGAGTTTTCTTATCCAGGCCCGATAAGACAAATCGTTGGAAGGTCTGCTACGTGCCCCCGTGAAAATCAATCCAAACGCTGACGTTGAGTTCAGAAGAGTGCGTCTGTGTAGGCGCTTAGGAAGTGGTACATTGAACATTCTACCTAAAACAGCCTTAAGAAACACATGAAAACATTCGCTGTTGACAGAGAAAAGGGGCGAAAACTTTCCGAAGAACAAGAAGAGGAGGAGGAGAAGAAGAAGAAGATTCAACGCGTTGTTAAACAGCTATCGTCTTTATTAGCGTTTACAGTTTTTAGGGTTTCCGGATCTCGCACACCAAAGGGTGCCGCACGAATGGCCGCAGTTATCACATTATACAGAATATACACGAAGGACAATTTTAAAGATACGTTTCGCAGTTATCAAATTATACACAGTGGTACTTTGCGCCGCCGAGGACGATTTTAAAGATACGTTTGACGCCGGCGTCCCCTTTAAATTAACCAGAGTAGGCCAACACTGTTGTAATACGTGGAAAAACTGTCTCACGATACAGTATAGCCAACATGTGCTAGCTAATTCAAAGCACAATCAAAGCACAATTAATTTACCAGTTCATTCATCTATCGAATGACGTCCTGTATTGTTTACATTCTGCAAAATGGCTAAACAGTTCAATACTGGGATGCTACATGTTGATGCTAAAATTAACGCACGTTAACTAAACGAGCAAACCTAGGCATCATAACTGAGAGCGTTTGTTGCTCCCTCTTAGTTTAGTTTAAAATTAATCTTCTTAGTCACGATATTGAATTGGCGAACTTTTTAAAAGTTTTCATTTATGGTCAATTGGGAAATAATGACAAGAAATTTGATAAACAGTTCATGTAATCATGTTTGTTTTGATTTTTTAAGCTTTTTACAAAATAAAAATAATAATATGTGATTTTAAAAAGGTCATCACCGGTTTAGCGGCTAGAGCTAAGAGTGCTATGTCGTGAAAGCTCAGATAGGCATAAAAAGGTCAAAATTTATGGGCTCAAAATTTGTACCTTGCCCCGAGCGCCGAATACACTTTCTGTTGATAAACTGTTTCTAAACTAATTTTATTTTTATTATTAAGTTTGTAACATTGTTTTCAGACCACGAGGATTGACAAAAACGAGATGTCATATGGTGTCCTTTGTAGTCAAATTGTACTGTATTTTTTTAGCCGACGCCGCCGCCGCCGCCAATAAAGTCCACGCCGCCGCCGCCGATAAAATTGGTTCGGCGCGCCGCCGCCGCCGGTGATGTTTCGGCGCACAGGTGAAATTTTTCGCATGCTAAACAGTTCAATACTGGGATTTAATAGCATTTTATACCACGATATTGAATGGCGAACTTTTACTTGGAAAGACAAGAATTATGGTTCATGTAATCATGTTTGTTCTGATTTTGCTTTTTCAAAATAATAATAATAATATGTGATTTTAAGTGGTTTAGGAGGCTAAGTAAGCCTGTGTGAAAAGGCAGTAATATTTTGCGTTCTATAATAATTAAAAGACTACAGTATGCATTTTGTTTTTGTCAGATGTTTAAAATAATTTTATAGTAGGCATTTATAGTGTAATCGAAAATATATGGCCATTTTTGTAAAATAATTTGCCATTTTGTGAAAGATATGTATGTGATATGCAAAAACTATTCTCATTTTCGGAATCAGCATACGCTAATACATTAAGAATAGTTCTTCAGACATCGAAAAGTGTGCAACATAGTATTATTGTTGTCATTATTGTTGTTATTGTTATTGTACTATTATTCTTATTATTGAGTCAATTGTTATAGCACAGAGTACATCGCGAAAGCCAAAGTGAAGTGCGCTTTAACGAACATAACTTGAAAGCAGAGATGGGTAATTAATCAATTAGGAAGTAATTGATTAGCTAATCGATTAGGTGACCAGCTAATTCTAATTATAATCAATTGGCAAATTTTATCAGCTAATCGTAATTCTAATCAATTAGAATTTACCTGCTAATTCTAATTATGTTTTAATTACATGACAACTAGCCATCCGAGGCAGTCTGAGAACAATGTTGAAACGCATGCTCATAGTATAACGCTGAGATGATCATGGTAGCATTAGCAAGGAAAAACTTACAGCTTATAGTGGCAGAGAAAAAGTTGAAAGTGAAATTTTCTGCATGAAGATCGCCTGATTTGGACCTAGCTTGTAAACAGCATGCATCATCTTTATTCAGAAAAGCGCCAAAATCACAAAAAAACAAAACGAAATTACACCGAAAATGTGAGGCAGCTAAGGGCTGTGTGATGAATAGAAGAGCGTCAAGCGCATTGGTCGCACTCCGGCCTCCATTTGTGACGGATTTATTGTCTTGACTTATCGATTAATAACGGCTATTGACGTTGATTAATCGATTATAAAAATAACCGAGGCTTGCAGCCTACTGTCCCGGTGTTGCCAAGACATCTTGCTGAATCAAGAGCGTGTTGACTTTCCATTTATTTATTTTGTTGATTTCCGTCCGTAATTCTCATGATGACTTGGCTTATACTATGTATGGCGCATGCATTATATGTATGGCGTATACTAGGCATATATACAGTAAAGTTCCGGGGAAATACAAAGTACTATATACAGTAAAGTTCCAGCATGGGTTTCTTAAGAAAATATTTTTCTTAGCAAACAAATTAGACTTTAGTTTTAGAGGAGATTTATGACAAGTAAGATGAGGGAAATGCAGTTGATGTAATAATATAACCCTGGACTTTGCAAAGGCGTTTGACAAAGTGCCTCATTCAAGACTGGCAGCCAAACTTCGGGTCTGTGGAATTGGCGGTAGAGTTTTTTGTTGGATACAAAATCGGCTTCTAAACATAAGAATAAGATGCTCACATTGCTCAGGTTCTAAGTACTCAGTCAGTTTGGGCTGAAGTTGTAAGTGGGCTGCCATATAAGGTTCGGTGTTGTTTTCAAGATACTGAAACGGCAGAGAGCATTTCTTTAATGCCGACAAAATATTTTTAAATGTCTTATTTTCAACTTACCTGTTTAGTTTAGTTACATTTACTTCACCAAATATGTATAATGTCTGCTAAATTTAATACTATAACAAAACAGTTTGAATACAAGAAACCGACAGAATATGTGCATGCAATAGTTATATATGACAACTACTGATTTCTAAAACACTTGGTCCTCGGGAACCAGCCTTTCAAAAATTTGGCCCTTGGTAAAACTTAATTGAATACCCTACCCCTGACTTATAGGGACAGAGACCTTTACGTGAGATCATCGCGTCAGAAAGAACTGCGCCAGAGGATTTCAAAGAGGAAGATGTGCCTTTGCACGTTTTTTCAAACATTTCTATGATTTCACATGTTAGAGAATTCTAAATAAATTCGTCAAAATACCAGAATTTTTCAGCAGTCGGCAGTTAAATAGTGAAGGGTGTTGCAAAGGTGGTCGAAATGATTGCTCTATACTACCTCTCTTACTTGCTCTCTGAAGTCAATTTTCTATATTATTCTGCGCCACCTTTTGTCAATAATTCTGAACGACGAACGTACGTATACTCAACAATGGGGTCTTCTAGACTTCGCTCTCGATTACATGTGGGCCTATATTATAGGCCTATCTCTTATAGCGTTGTATGAGGTGTTATAATATTATGTAGACTTCTTCTTCTTCGTTAGTTCTATGGGCTAAATCGCATAGTTCACCATCTTTCGCATGCATTCCATTTCATTCGTCTTACGATTTTTACTGGTGAGGGTATCTACAGCCCCTCCCTCATCCGGACTTGGGACCGTCAGAGCAGTAGCCGAGGCGGTAATATTTAGAATTTGTTTTATAATTATATCATCATCGTAATCGTCGTCATCATCATTATGTACATAAAATGCCGCATATAATACACGTTGCATTGCTGTTTCAATTCTCAAATTGCAAGTTCATCTGTTGTTCTAATTCCAAAAATTCCGTCGTAAGAATCCATTTGGGTGGGAGGCGGGATGGGTGAAAAATTCAGAAAGTATTTGCTGTCGAGAGAGAGAGAGGGAGCAATAGGGGCGGTGGGTGGGTGGGTGGGTGGAGGTGAGAAGGGATGAAATTAGAGCAGAAGAAATTCCTGTCGTAACCGATTTGATGAGAGGTTGGTCGTTCAAATCACGTGATCGGATTGCTTCTGTACCCAATGGAGGCCAGGACCATCGATCAACAACAACGACGACGACGACGACGACGACAGCAGCAAAAGGTGTTTGTGTTCATTAACTACACCTTGCAAGCGAATTGGTCAAAAAAATATAAACACAAGCCTAGTGTTCAGGTAGCAGGACGTGGTAACTGCAGCGATACTTTATCGATCTGACATCAGACACACGCCGTTGAGAGCGTTTTATTCAACGAATATAAAACTGTCTTTGTATTATTTTGTTTGCGCACATATCGTTCGATATGTTCAATCAGATTCAATACAGTTTGACCTGTTTAAAGCGCTGCAGTAATAATTGGGTCGGTTCAAGAAGCAGACAGGGACATTTGATTAATGCTGAGCGTTGGTCTTGCGCAGTCAGCGCGGTCGATTCGGGTTCGAGCCTGGATGACGGCAAATGGAAACATCTTAAGCATTCATATGTATAGCAGGCTACGGTGGAAATTAACGTGCTGTGAGAGCCGCTTTAACCTGTTGACCAGTGGTAGGTTCACGGCCATGTCCGAAACCAAGGTATCCATGCTATGCATAATACTGAGCACAACTATATCTTTGTCTAGCTATAGCATAGTAAAATAACCTGTGTCCGAGTCTGAACTTAGCCATGCTGCAGGGGCGATTCTACGTTGGGACTGACTATGGAAGCATCCTCCCCCACCGGCCCACAAAAAATGCGCCTTCAATGGAAGATGATCGTCTAAACGGATCAGCCTTGATGTACTCCCGATGTATGTCCACAAAGATATGGACTTAGGCCTGTCTATAGACAATGTCATCGACAAATTAACGTCCAGCAATAGAAAACTCGATTTTGCACTATGACTTTGTACAACAACATGCATGCTAAAATGGCTTTTATACATTGTAAATTCTGAACATTATATTTTATATTTCATAAGTCGTTTCACTTTTCGATTGCTAGCTAAGGCGGTAACTCTGTCTAAGTAAATCAACGCACACTGTATACAGTATATTTATTCACGAAACGTCTCCGGTATGTAATCGTACCGGACCTGATGATGTTATAATTCCTTCGATTGCGTCTAATCCAGTAATTTTAACGAATGCATGGATTTGATTCTTCTGATAAAATTTTATAACGCCAGCAGAACTGGCTGGCGTGTGAAAGTTGAATTTCATGCCATTCACATGATGTCACCTTCGAATAATATAACCCGTCGGATAAACATTTAGCGTGGTTTTAATCAGTGTTGTATGAAGTACTCAGTTTGAGTACTCAAGTAAAAGTAAAAGTATTATGTCATTTATTTACTTAAGTAAAAGTAAAAAGTACCTGTGAAAATAGTTACTCAAGTAAAAGTAAAAAAGTACTCTCCAAAAAGTTACTTTTTAAGTAAAAAGTAAAAAGTACCGCGATAGACGGAATCGTCAACAGCTCCACATTATCATGTTAAATCACATTTTTATTAGGGTCTAATCTTTTAAACAACATGCAGTAGCCTCAACAGTCAACACGTACATATATCAGGGCTGAAAATGTGGTTTTAAAACCTAGGTTTTTTAGGGTTTGAAAAAAAAACAACTGAAAAAACAACTGAAAAAGTCAAAATTTAGGCTTTTAGGGTTTTGTTCTATAAAAAGAAAAATGAAAACTCATATTTAATGTCCTTAAAGTTGTTTACTTTCTGCAGACAGAGAAACAGACGTGTGGCACGAATTTCAAAGGGATGTTAGCAGAGACAAAGGTTGATACTTTATGGGCTTTGACATGTGAGAAAGACATCAAAGAGTATAACAAAATGGTTAACCTACAAATCTAAATTTTATCTTTATAAACCTAGGTTTTTTTTGGTTAGAAGACAGACTCCAGCCTTGACACATAGGCCCTATACACCATTAACTTTTACATTAGCAGTGTCAAAAGTAGCCAGAGCTTGTTGTTCATTCTAACAACCTTGCTTTGGGACTAAGTAAGTACGGGAAGCTGTAGGACTAAGAAATGGTAAAGGGCCTGCGGGAAGTTAGGAATAACTAAACACCGTGTTTGAACAGCAACAAAAAGGATATATAAATGCAACAAAGGGATATGAAAAAAGTTGGCGATGAGAAATTTTACTTGTAACGAGACGTGTAATCAAAAGACATAATGTAACGATCTTGAGTAAAAGTACTAATAATTGAATAAAAACTTACTTCGTTACAAGTAAAAGTACTCTGCAAATTGTGTACTTCGTTACAGTGCGAAGTACTCAGAATTGTACTTAAGTATTGTAACGCGTTACTTCTACTTCGTTACCGCGCAACACTGGTTTTAATTACATTTTTTCACGATTGTTCCTATGTCTTCTTCGTTTTTTCACTATTTGAAAAGAAACAAATCAATGAGCATCAATGAGCTAATAATTAATCCATAATTCACTGCACAGAAGAACTGTCTGATATTGCACTAGGACATTCACAACGCAATAACTTAACACCGGTGTTAAGAATCGTGTCCAAAATGACCATGACCTAAGAGCACTGACCATCCCCTGCAGTATGTGGACCATTCTAGAGTATCCATAATCACTTTGCGGAAATCGATGTACCTTATCCGAAGCAAGATATCGGCGCTAGAACAGCGCCTATTTCGAGCGTAAGAATCTCAAAGAAGAACTTGAAAGATTTATATCTGCGTTCCTGGCGATAAGCGTTTCTTCGATTGCTAGCCAACGATAAGCTAACAGACAAAGTGCAGGGTCTTCCGCTTAGCACGACTTGGCTAGCTTAGCGCAGTGCTAAAGCTACGTCTGAGTAAACTAAAACAACCTCTCGCTATCTTGATTCGTCTGTTACAAGAGGTCCGTTCAGTGAGACAATCAGCGTTATTTTTCAGCGACACTTAATCATATTGCAAGTATTTATAATACTATGGGCGCCTATTTTGCGCTTTACTGTATAAATCTGCAAGATTTGGCATGTTTCGCGTGCTAAGGAAAACGAAATACGTTATAAATAGGGTTTCGACATTACGGCGAACAACGTTCACCAGTACGTACCCTTTCTGATTGGCAAATGCACACTTAAAGCCATGGCAGATCTTTATCCACTGAAAACTGTTTCACTATTTCTATCATAAATAGGCCCCATAATCAGGCCTGTACAAAGAAAAAATGTAGGGGGTGCAGTGCACCCCTGGAAAGAAGATGGTCTACACCCTGTCTGCACCCCCTGCACCCTTAAAAATCGTGCAGATGACCTTTTTTAGCTTGTCAAGGCATTTTTTGTGTCGAAAACCTTCTTTTGCTTGTTAAGGCATTCTTGGTGTCGGAAAACTTTTTTTGCTTGTCAAGGATTTGAAAGAGAAAACTATGAGCTCGAGAAAATCTGCACTTCTTGACGGAAAATCGTTCCGACGCCACTGTTGTCTATGGTTCTCAATGAAAGTTGATAAAATCAGTGGAAATCCTAAATGAAACTAATATACTTCACTAGTTTGTGTGTGTGTGATTTTTTCTCCTATTCGTAAATTTAGTAAGCAATTCTAGTGTTGCTCTGATTGACTGCGGTCCTGAGATTTTCTTGCCTGTCATGATTCAAACAGGTGTAAGCAGTATCACGACTGAAATTTCCAGAAGTTTTCTCAAAGACCACGTTGCAAAGGACTGACGATTTTATTAACATCTGTCTTTATTTCGCATTTTCTGCAGCCAAAGAAAGCAAATAAACAAACACACTTTTTGAAGAAATGAAACAAACAGAAAACAAGTCAATGCAAACAAAATTATTAAATACAAAGACATGAAGAAAAGACTTTACTTGTGAATGAACTGAAATGAACAACGGACACATTTGTACTGTACTTGTTCACCAACGTTTCGCACGCGTATTACGTTGCAATATTTATTGTCTTTCTAGCACACTGTTCTTCTGTTGAGTCTGATTCCAAGAAAAGTGCTTCACGACGGCGTTTGTTTTCTAGCTAAATTCTGCTCCATTAACTGGATAAGTAAACCCTTTCGGAAGTTATGGCTGCCTGTCTGTCTGTTCTGTTGCCTAAATATAAAACAATCAGAGACAGTTCTTCATAATCCGATAAAGCAGCATATTAAAGCTTATTCTAAAGTAAATGGCAAACAATCGGCCCTTGTGGCTACAGTATCTATCGCACATATAAAGAAATAAACATGTACGTACGTATGTACATCGTGCAGTAGAAATATCTACCTAGAAATCCACTATCAAAGTTTCCTCTAACGGACATTTTACACCAATCCAAATATATACATGGAAAGTTTTATAAACAATACACTACAATCAAGAACTCTACAATAAGTCACTACAGCATTATACACCATCAGCTTGTTTGTACCAGGCTGAGTTCCTGTGAATGTACAGTACCACTGATACGGATCTCTGATAGGCCTACTGACAGTTACAGTATGTAGTTCAGATCATTCGTCGAAATTCTAGCAAACGAGAAGAAGCGTACGAGAAGCTGCCCAGGGCGCCGTCCTGGGGGCCTGGGGGGGGGGCGGGCGCCAGAAACCATGGTTGATGTTATAAACGACGGTATTGCCAGTATGACAAGGGGAAAGCGACATCAACCGCATTCTGCACACTATACTTATTTCACTACTTTACTCATACAACGTCGTGAAAAGTCTGAGATGCAAAGAGAAAAAGGTCATCACCAGTTTTTAGACTGCTAGGGGCGTAAAATCGATGCCTTGCCCCGGGCGCCGAATACTCTAGCTACGGCTCTGGTTCTTCGTCAACTTTAATGCAGAGACAAGTGACAGTAGCTGTCTGTGATAGCTACGACCACGTATTTTTAATTCTCACACTGCCCAATTTTGCCTATCATTAGAAAAATTGACGGCAATACCTCACACGTATAGGCCTACGTTTTATCTTGGAGTAATTCGCTCTGGTTGCATTCTCTCTCTCTCTCTCTCTCTCTCTCTCTCTCTCTCTCTCTCTCTCTCTCTCTCTCTGCCTCTGTCTACCTATACCTCCCCTTTATATGTCTATGTCGTGTGTGTCTATATTCGTATCTATACTTGTTGCATCTCCGTGAGCAAAACTGAATTGTCACGTCCAAATAATGTAATGGCCTCTAAAAGCTTTCCTCTGCTGGAATTTCCATCGGCGCTGAGTTTCAGATAATCTTAATGGCAAGACGTATTGTCAGCGAGTGACACGTGATGCAATATTGAAGCGCGGATCGTAAGAATTATTGTCAGAGGATTTATTCTTACTCCAACAGCGTTCAAGCGGCGAATCCTCCTCACTCATCCTCAGAATAGAACTAAGACGCAGTACAGTATATTCGTCGAATTTCAGTTTCTTTCTTTTGATAAGAATTGTCACGTCTGCAGTTGTGCATGCATCATCATTATCATCATCGTCATAATCATCATAATCATCATCATCATCATCATCATCATCATCATCATCATCATCATCATCATCATCATCATCATCATCATCATCATCATCTTCTTCTTCTTCTTTCTTCTTCTTCATCGCATTGAGTCTTTTTGCTGTTTAAATGTTCAGAAAACATAATTAAATGCAATCCATTTGTCTCTGTCCTTAGACCTATTAATTATCGGCATCTAAGATAGACTATCGTAACTTCCGTAGAAGTGGAGTAGGCCCCTGGCTGAGGCACAGGTCTATATAGCTACTGAAAGTTCATCTGACGATTCCGAGAGCTTCATTTTCAGTAACCGTTCACAATCAAGATAAGTGAAAATTGATAATGCCTGTTAACCTTTAGCGTCCCTTCGTACGTTTCGTATCGGATCTGAACATCAATTCGAAAAATTTGGATGGGAGAATCAGTTAGGGCTACGACCGAATCTATTGACTCCAATTTGAAATTCCGCTTTGTTCTATAATTAGGTGAAAACAATGGTTTGGAAACGTGTCTCATTTGAAAGTGAAATTTGAGGTCACTTAAAATACAAGCGTGTCGGCTTCAATGAAGCAACAAGAATCACACAATTAGGCTAATCCGTATGCAGATCATTCATTACATGCAGTGTTTATTCTAGCCACCTTGACATTGGGGGGGGATGGGGATTTTGAAATGTTTGGGGGGAAGGTTTGACGTCCCCCAAAAGGGCCTAGAATAAACTGATTACATGGATCCATTGTTTTTCTAATACGACGCAAAGATAGCAAAAGCTAAACGTGGAATATGTTTTAATTATATAATAATATAATTTAATAATAATAATAATAATAATAATAATAATAATAATAATAATAATAATAATAATAATAATAATAATAATAATAATAATAATAATAATAATGGCTGGGTTTAAGTGGTTTGTTGGATCTCTCGACTGTCACTCATGTAGCCCTATCTTCCTACATTTTTCTCTCTGTCGACTTTGCTGCAACCGTTGTATTTTAGTAAGCATCTATGTATAAAAAACAAATATTTTGCAGTCTACTGTACAATGCTACAGTATGCTTTCGCTACAATGCTTTCGCTTGTTAAATGTTAGTTCATAATTTCTTGTACCGTGATCACTATATGTAAATTAAAGATAGGGACACAAGAAAATGTGGTTTTAATTCATTGCAAACTCCTCTGAATTTTTGCATATCTAGAGCTTGCTGTAACAATAGTCATTCGATCGGGCTCACCATTTTGTGGCATTTCGAACGCTCTAGAATAAAATTGAGATGGAATATATTGACAATCCCGGAATGATTTGACGCATTAAAGATGGGGACACAAGAAAGTGTGGTTCTAATTCGTTTCAAACTCCTTTGAAATTTTGCATATATATGGCTTGCTGTAACAATAGTCCTTCCATAGGCTCACCATTCTGTGGCATTTCGAACGCTCTAGAATAAAATTGAGATGGAATATATTGACAATCCCGGAATGATTTGACGCATTAACCAAACAGGGGTTACAGGGCCTATCTTTAGATGATTAACCTAATATGCCATTGTACTGAAGTAAATTCTAAATGCATTCACACTAGTAGCTACAACTGTCTTATCGTCTAATAATTCGTTCCATCTGTCTACTACTCTGGCACTAAAGAAATGTTTGTAAATAGACTTAATTCGTAACTCATGTAAACGCGCTGAATTGGTCTTTGCTATAATAGGAATCCGTTAACAAATTAAAACAAAGAAAGAGCGTTTATGAATGTTAATTTTGATTATGCGGTTATATTGACTATGTAATTGACTCTGTAAATTCCTGTAATTATAGTGACTATGACACTATGTAATTGGCTATGCGTTTATATTGACGATGTTTTTGCAGTTTTAAAAGTTAGTCGCTAGGTGGAGGTCGTCAACTAAGCTGCGAACGATACTGAGTTTTCTAAATGCAATATTTCACGAAATTGCAAAATTTAAGCTACGAATTAGAACACCGGAGATGTATGTTCTCAGTGGGTGCTTTGAAATCTAAAAATTCATACTTTGATGAATAGCTGATATTTCAATGACTGAGACACGAATAAATATAATTTTCTAAAATAATAGCCGCGTTTTAATACGACAAAGTTCGTGCATCCTAATTATTCCAATCATTTTCATATCGACAATCATCGTTCGTGCATCCTCTGACGTCATCATCATTATTCTGCAATCATCATCATCATCATCATCATCATCATCATCATCATTATCATCATCATTATCATCATCATCATCATCATCATCATCATTATCATCATCACCATCATCATCATCATCATCATCATCATCATCATCATCATCATCATCAGGTGCTCTGTCGAGAGGCAGGTCCCATTCTCCAGCGTCGCCACTCCCATATATCTTGAGCCTTCTTCTTGTACCTGTTCTTTGCCGTAAAAGATCGAACATCCGTCCTAAGGTAGTATCGTTTTCCTTAGTCGTCCCATTTGCTTCTTTTCTGCCATCTTCCCGTCTAGCACTTCGCTCGCCATCTCAGTGCACTAAAATTCTTATAATATATTTCTGCTTATGTGAATGTGAATGTGGTGGCAGACATAGGAATATTACGAAGGTAGAAGATATCACGGATGAGGGATCCGAAGCGTGAAACTGATTCCGAAATTCGATCTTCAGCTCCAGGATTTTTACGGATGCGTTATAGTGATCGATCTAAACGCAACTTCCAGGAACGAAGACGAGGAGGTGTCAAATCCAACAAACGTAATCAACATGATGCATGAATATGCGCTATCCAAGGAAATAACAGTTTTAACTTTTGGAGCGGAGTGAATTTATGAAAATATTTTCCACAGCATAAAGTGCCCATGTGCGTGTTATTTTGCTTTGACAATGTCGCCATTACGAATAAGTGAATGAAAGAATTAAAGAATTAATGAACGAATTAGCGATTTAATGAATTAATTAACAACTCTTCTGTCTCTGCACAAAATATTTTATTGAGTCTTACGACCGTATCTCCAAAGACAAGATCTACACACAAAGACGCAGCAGCTGCAGACAATCTGTCTTCTGCGAACGATAAAGCAGTGCTCTTGGATTTGTTAAAGATCATGGACGAATCGCAGTAGATCTAAAGATATTTTTCTTGGCACTGCTGAAGACCTTCAAAAACTGTGAAAATCCATCCATTCAAGGGTGAAAAATTATTATGCTCCTGCTCTCTTGAGTCGTTTGAAACCAAATCTTCAGAGTAGACGATGAGATCTAGAGCTTCTATAGGCCTACTTGGCTTGGCGCTATTTACGATGCATGCGTTCAGACGGTTGAAAGGCAGTTTATATAGACGTATACACTGAGCAGAACGCTGCACTGAAAACTAAACAGCCGTAGTTATCGCATGAGTGAAAAGAAGGACATAAAACGCGGCGCGAGAGAAGAAGTGGAGGCATGTCAAATCGAGTGTTCCGCTGGCGTCGTCTTCAGCGCCGGATCAAAAGCGTTCACAGCCTAAGCCCCCCCGCTTAAAAGCTTTCGTCAATGCACAAACAGCGTGCGCCAAGGGGCTACTGTCTGAAGCTGGGGTCTTCAGATTCCAGCAGCAGCAGCAGCAGCGTAGTGTGATGTCATTTGTGACGTCAAGACTGATTGCTGCACGGAGATGCAGAGCGGGTGGAGCAGTGGTGGTGGCGGCGGTGGTTCGTGTCGTGTGATCTGAGGGTCGCGAGTTCGAATCCGAAGCAGAACATTTTTGACCATTTTGGATAAGTTGTTCACCCCTCAATTAGCTGTGAATGAGGCAAAGGGGAACAACCTCGTTTTCATCTCTCATACCGGGGATGGAAAATGCCATATAACCTGCCATTGAGACCAAAGTTGAAAGCTTATGCTCATCTTTCCCTGGTTCAGCTCATCACCCCCTGACTAGTAAAACTCAACAGACAGAGTTCACAAGATTAATGACTGAGCAACGTCTGGTGGGAATTCTTCTAAGTCATTACGTAGCACATAACTTTGGCAAATACAAGCCGATAATCATGTGGCTGGTCTGATGCCGACGCCAAGATCAAATCTTACTTACAATGTTTGAATGGTGATCTAATTAATCATAAGTTTTATTACTTATTAGCGAATCGTAATGTAATCGCTAATAATTGATCGTTTTTCAGTTTATGAAGCAACGATATGAATCAAATAAAATCCTCTGTTTTTTTCATTCACAGTCATTAAAAGTCGCTTAGAAAAATTTAAAAAAAAAACTATTCCTACATAGTTCACAATCGATCAGAAGTCATCGGAATCTATAAATGAATACAAACGATGCATTCTCGCCACTTTGTCTTTTATTAACATTCGAGATATTCCACTATTGTCTATATTTGGATTCCGAATATAAACTATTCGTTACGATGGAAACCTGCTTCACTTTATCACTCGGTGTGTCCCTCACCTTCTTCGTCGGTGCCTCACTTGTTGCGTCCCCTGTACCACCTGGCTGTCTGCTTTCTTCATCGACGATTACCTGTCTGGCATGGATGTTTGCTTAACCCATCCTATAGGAAGCGCTCGCCCATGTTATTCTTCTCTCTCTCTCTCTCTCTCTCTCTCTCTCTGACTTCATACGTTGCGTGGTCTACGTACTATCGCTTGTTGCTGCGAGTGCGTTTCAAATGACGTTCGCGTGTCTGTCTCTCGTTCTGTAAATCTCGCTGACGATCTCTGTCTGTGTTTGTTCGATCGTTGTTTAAAATTAGCCTCGGCAGCGATAGCGGCTACCCGCCTCTCTGCTCCTCTGCGTGGCGGTGGACCTGCGATGGAGAGAGAGAGAGAGAGAGAGAGAGAGAGAGAGAGAGAGAGAGAGAGAGAGCAGCTTTCTTCCTAGAGCACCGCCTCGTTCGTCATCGCCCGTGCGAGGCCGACGGTGGAAAAAGAAAACCAAAAGGTGAGGGGTTCGGAAGAAGAAGGCGGTCGAACGGAGAAATTCCTGCATAATCAGCGGATTTGTTCTCTCTCTCTCTCTCTCGTTCTCTCTCTTTCTCTATCCGTGGCCGGGCATTGCCAACAACAGCAGCACAGATGCAAAACAGTCGGGGGAGGGGGGTAGAATATCCACTCTTCTCGGGTTGTGGAAGAGATCGTTGGGCTGCCGGTGGAATCGGCGAAAGGACGGAGAAGGGAAAAGGAAGATCCGGACGAGATAACAGAGAACGATCGATTCCAGTCAGCGCTTGGCATCATCTAAAAATAGACGGCATTCGGTTTTCAGTCTTTAAAGTGTCTTAAGCTTCGTTCTAAGCGTGTGTCCATCAAAAGACTTTCGTTTTCTCAGCATCTCTTTCATATCTAGTTACTTAGGCCTACTGCTTGGCAATCGCTTATATTCCAATTGCAGTGTGTCTAGTGTATCTGCGATTCCGATTAGTTGCTTTTGTCCGTTTGGTTCATTTAAGTCTTATTTTAAGACGACGTATATTCGAAAGTCCTAGTCTTGTTATTTTCTATTATTTAAATGTTCACCACAATCACGTCGTATTTTTTACAGATATTGCTAGAAACATAATATAAAAATAAGCACACAATTTGGATAGATATTTAAAGTCATCAGTTCTTATTGATTTTAAAGTTGACGCGATGCAAAATAAGGTTGTCGGGCATTTTAATTTGAAAAATTGCATAATAATAATAACACTGTATAATAGTGCATATAGATAATGTCATTTTAAGTGTTTAGAAGGCTAAGTAAGCCTGTGTGAAAACCATTGCATCAGTGCTGATGTTCAGGAATAGTTTTGATCTGGCAAGTGTTATAACGAAGAAACAAGATTTGGCGTATGTTGGACTTATATCGTCATTAACCCCTTAACTGGGTATCCCGGATATATCCGTCCATTTTGCATTGAGTTGCAGTTAAATACACAGTTAAGGGATTAAGATTATACTGTGTTATCATCAACCATCCATACTCTTTGCACAATTGTTTGCGCTGTTTATTTAGCTCATTCAAAACAGCGAGTAAGAAGTTTCCAGCGTCATTGGCCTTTGAACTTCAAACAGTTCCGTCACTTATCCTGCAGCAGACAAAGCAAATAAGACCTAAATATAAATAAAACGAAGACAATCGATATTTCTAACCGTCAAGAATCAACACTGTTTTCTCATTCGAGTAAATACTAAATAGGTCTTGTTTTAAGGAAGATCCATTTACATTAGTAGCTGCTTAGTCTTATGCGCATAATCTTTCTTGAAATAGCTATAGGCAAGGTGGATTGTCGGCCGGGCAAAAGTCAGTGTATCCATGAGGTGGTGGGTCGAAGAAGAATACTGTATATTGGCGCTATAGAAGCCCGGTGAGTGTTCATTGTGCTCCTTCATGGACAAAGCGAAACGCTTCAAACCGTCGGCATTTTCGTAAATAATAATAAATATAATAACAAATAATGATGAAGTTTAGAGTTGTTCAGTAGGGTCTGCTCTGTGTGAGAACCACTATGTTTCACCCATTATGGTTATGGTGCATAATACCATTACTTGCCATCTTGGCCTCTAGTAGGTTGGTTCCTGTATTCCTTTTCCTTGTCTTATTATCTTTGCAACTACAAATACCAAAACTTTAACTTTGCATTATGCAATATCATAAATGATCTTATTGTTGCAACATATTGAATTAATGCTAGTCCTTCTTGCTATTCCTTCGTTCTTTTCTTTCTCTCTTCCTCCTCCTCCTACTCTCCTCCTCCTGTGTATTTCAGAGTCCGATCTTCTAGGAACGTGACCAATGCAGTATTGTTGTCTGACTAACAGCCTATCTTGACTGCACTGTGCCTGCTGCAGCTCCATTGCTAACTGGTTATACACGGCGAACTATACCGTTGATATCTCGTCCTCTCCTTCTTCCTCTTTGCATCCTCCTTCTCCGCCGCCTCCTCCTCCTGCTCTCTCTGCTCCGTCTCCTTCTGAGCGCTGGCTGTAGCTGTGTCCGTCGGATCTTCTGTCTCTGCTCCGTTTAGGCGTTCGGCTCTTCGCTTCTTCTGACGATCGACCTTACTCGGCTCTCAAACGGGACGCTAACGCCGCGTTTCTCTCGAATTTTCCGACTCTTTCTCTAGAAGAACGCATCTGTGTCGCGAGAATGTAAGTATTTCGTGCATTTAATTAAATTACTCTTCTTCTTCTTCTTCTTCTTCAGCTGACTCCTCAAAGCTCTGTATTCGGCGGATCTCTTTTCTCCATCTGTAGCGATTTAAATTGAGACTCGGAGTTAGAGGTCAAGCAGGTCACACGAACCGCTGCGAGTCTTGTAACTATACTGCGGTGCTGCTTTTGAAAGCGCTACAGAGATTCACGAGATTTTACTTACTTACTTACTTGTAAGACTTTCCGTTGGAGGCAAATTCTAAACAGAAATGTTTGGGATGTTTAGAAACACCAGTTGCATTCACTGTACACATGCAATCATAAAATAATATTATTCATTCGATCGAAATATTCAGCAGTCCAATCACAAATATTAAATTTAATCTTAGTCCTTGAGGAGATTTTTGTAATTCGATATCACCCAATCAGATGCAGTTAACGTTTTCTGCTCATCGGACGGCCCAGGTGCTCAAGGTAAACTCGAACTGCTGGGGGCGGGGAGGAGGACAGCACCTACGATTTACTTCGTAGTATGGCTGACAGGTGGTAATGAGATGCCATAGAGCAGGTGAACATAGGACATAAATCAAGTGAGAGACCTTGTATTTCGAGCGCAGTTGAAATGCTGCAATCGCATCAAAAACATCAGATGAATATTAAATAGCCACGTAATCGAAAAATGATTGACAGTTGACAAGGTAATTTTAAGGCAAGCGGACATAAACATGGGCGGATTGGAGGCCAGTAGTCAACCGAGTAAATGATGTCCTTTGGATTGACATAATTTGATTGACATCAATCGTCATGACCTGCAGCTAGGCATCCATCGTCAGACTAAAATCAGAAACTACTTTCTTGTCAACAACTCGACTATTAACTAGATTTAGCAGAGCATTGAATATTCAAAAACTTGGCCATCAGATGATGAGCAATCGGTGTGTGAAGTTCTTGGCTCAAAACTCAATATGGGAATTATTTAATTACTGGAGATGTCATGAAATTGCCAATGCACAGACAATTTGTGAATTGCATATTACAATTTTCATCTGCAGTAGAAGTACAACGATTTTTTAGATGGCAATCTGTTAACAAGATTCCAAAATTAAATCATTTATGGCAACATCGTAGAATAATAATAATAATAATAATAATAATAATAATAAAAAACTAAATGTGAGATTTACATTACACATTTGACAAATATTTGAGTAATTGAGGTGGCATGGTTTAATTGCACAAAAGCTAATCATAATGGATTGGAGCAATGCAATTCCCTCTATGAAAAGCATTTGGATGAATAATTTGCAACTACAATACAACAACAACAACAACTACTACTACTACTACTACTACTACTACTACCACTACTACTACTACTACTACTACTACTACTACTACTACTACCACTACACTACTACTACTACTACTACTACTACTGGTACTTCTACTACTACTACTGCAGCTACTACTACTACAACTACTAGTAATAATTATTAGTTTTAGCATAGTGTTAACAGCGTTGGAAGATAAAGCAGAAGGTCGCGGGTTTGAGACCCGCGGGAACCCTATGGTCGATGCAGTCATACTTAATAGAGGGCGGAGATAAAACGAGGAGCAGTGATAAGAAGCTGCGATATAAGTCAAATAGGTATGCTGCGCGATGCACTAGACCCGTATCCGTGGTATTGCACGCCTGGCTGATGGTTATTAGCAACGGAGATCAGCGCCGCCCTATCAACCCGTGAGGGTCGGGAAGGACTTTGACTTTTTTGCTATTACAATAATTGTGCACTATACAGAGTGGGTCAGCAAAAACGGTACCAACTTCTTTCATTGTAAATATTTTCATAATCCATAGGTCAAAATGTTTCAAATTTTGGGTCTCTTTGCAGTGTCATATTTTAAATGCAGCCGTTTAACTTCCTCGTTCAAGTTTGTCAAGAACTAAGCTTAATATGCTGCCTGTTAGTCAAGTCGCAGGCACACAAAAGTTCATGTAAAATCGTTTGACAGGCTGGCAGTTCTCACTTCTGTACCAGATACTAATGTTTGAAGCCAAATGCAGTAACTCATATCTTTTTATGGACGCGTCCTATCACTAGCCATGTATCACTGGATGGCGCCGCTGCACCTTGGGAGTCGAAAGAAAAACTGAAATACCGCAGAAGTGCACCAAATTTCGTGCATTTTGACCAAGCGTTGTGGAAACATTTTTCAGTGAAACAGGGTGGTATTGGCTTTACCTGTGAGAGGAGAATGTTATCAATCGATGGTACTCCAAATCCATTCGCAAAAGACAAATTCATTCCAGAGATCAGTGAGAGTGAGAAGCATAGCGAGACAGAGATGCCAGCTGGAATGGAAAATCCAGCAGACAGACAGGAGGAATGATAATTCATCACTGCGAGAGACAGCAGATCTAAGCGGCTCACTCAGCATTTAGACAGCATCTTCTGAATTCAGGATGCAGTCAGTCATGTTCCAGTATTAATTGACCTATCGCCGGAGCACAAGGCCTGGTAAAGAACCGTGATGGTGTTTCTGAGTAAAGCCAGCAGACCAATGCTCAGCAAAGTCAAGGTCATCTGAAGGCCGTTGGCGCCTCAGTTAATTAAGACGCCGCTCTGATGCAGACATGCTTAGCACTTTTTTGGTTAAGAAATGAGAAACAGGGGAAGTGGAGCCGTATCAAAACTGCTACAAAATCAACGTGAACAGAAGTAAATGAATCTCAGCTTAAATGCGCTTTTGACGATCCTACCCGAACGCGAACATACACACACACACACACACACATATAAACAGTAAGATGTGTCTTAAGTTGTATAGTATTTTTTCGACGGTTCCTGAAGGGACTTTGAGCTGCTGCTGCTGCTGCTCATGATGATGACCTTTTTCTCAGCCGGGGTTGGAAGTGATTTCCCACGCTAATCAAAAATTCGGTTCGCTGAAAACGGAAACCGCATGCAGTTGTAAATTTGTGAAATGAGCGATTTTCCTCCAACGCTGACCCAGAGGTTCTCCCACACTAATTGAGGGGGTGTTCTACAGTAGCATGAACAGTTTCCCCAGAACCGCGGAGATAATTTCCGGGCCTCGGTGCCAAAAATAGTCACGGGCCCCTGACCTGACAAGCGTGTGAAAAAGTTGATGACCTTATTTTTGCTTGTCAATCTTTTACTTAGCATGATCGGTCCTCGGACCCCTAGACAGACATTCGCCGGGGCCCCTGAGCTCATGACGAAGATGACCTGTTTCCGTTGTCACTGTCTTTGTCAGGGTTCAGACTATTGTTAATACATCATCATCACCGGACTCGGGCCCCTTCGAGCTCCATGGGTCCCGGAACAATGTACCAGATGCACCCCCTCTCCTCAGGCCTGGTTGTTCCGTTCCAACGACAGCGACGCCATCTAGCGAAGACCAGACGAAATTAAATATCAGCCAATTGTGGTCTTAAACGCCTCTGCAATAATGGCGTATCCACGGAAGGCGGATATCCATATTCTGGCATGGATCAGTCAAAACCGTCGACAAATATTTCAGGGGTTTGGAGACGGGTGATTGCGGCAGAAGCGATAAGCAGTGCCCCTATTCTGAAACCCTGGCTACGCCATTGCTCTGTAATATTCAGCTTGAATTTTAGATCTAATTACTCAAGGTTGGTATTGCCATCAATAACACAAACCTATAATATAATAAATGCAGACTGAATACGCAGACTTAACATGCTTCGGTATAAAGTGACTGTGACTTCATCTTTTAAACAGTTCAAATCAACTCTCATTGATATTGACAATCGATTTTATTTATCTTTTCTGTTTTTGTAGGTCTGACGGTCAACAGGAGGTAAATATGAGATTAATCAGATCGAATTAGAGAAATAGCAGCGATAAAATGATAAATTATATGTTAAAAGCCAGTGTAAAATTTTGGCTTCACAGTTTTTGTCACTTGAATAAACGTTTTATTGACGATTATTTATTTAGTATTTGCATGTTTAGCGACAGTATTTGTATGAGAAGGACTCCACTATTTAAATAGCAAAAGGGAAGGAGGAACAGGGCAGGGCAGTTATGTCCTATTGATGTGACCCTGGGGCAGTCTTCTACTGTTTTTAGGGTAAATTCGTCGCCAGTGAGGCGCACGGTTTGCCCTTCGTGGCCGCAAGAACATTCTGTTAGCACTTCTGCTGTTGTCATTTTAGCCACAGCCAGCGAAACTCAAAATAGTCAGTGGCGTAGCGTGCGGCCAAAGGGCGACCGCCCCGTGCGCATTTGTTTTCTCGGGTGTAGCAAAAATTCCAAGTGAAAAAAGAGACTTTCAAATGGGTTTGCAACTTTGCAGTTTCACAATCCCTTTTCGTTTCGCCGAGGCTACCGGGTAGCAAATTACTTCCCTGAACTGTACTTTGGTTAGGTTTCGAGTGGATAGGTGTTTGATGACAACTGCTGCTACATCGTTTAAGGTATCCGCCCTTCCTTCAGGAGCGCTATTTCGGCTAAAATTGGCTGCCAGCGGGGAGTCCTTTCTGATGCCAAATGGAATACGGAGTAATTTTACTACGATTGTATAATTATCAAAACCTGTAAAACAAGCCCAGTAATATCTTGAGCATAGGAAAGCTCATAAAAATCTAGCGATACGCCTGGGTGAGGAAATTTCTTACAAATTACCGACAGGCGCGAGTAATTGATTTACGGTAGGAAATCAGGAAAATGTTTGCCTATGGTATAAACATTTCTAGCGCAGACAAATTACTCTTGGGCTCTGCAGTGGAAGAATATCTAACTGCAGGTCATTCACACAAATAAAAACGATATTGACTGAGGCAGAAAATGCAGCTAAACGTCCAGAGTGTGTCGTAATTCGCTTAGTTTCGACAAATAAAGAACACGGACTGATTCTGTGGAGAGCAGTTATCCAGCTGTGCTAATTTTTTGCGAAAAAGATCATAAATTTTCATCTGATGAAAGAAAATTAAACGTCTACGCATGCGTAAGGGCGACTACAGTAGGACCCAGAGGCGACAGGCATCGAATAAATCTCTCGATATTTTCTTGTAAGATTCAGAATGGTTCGTGAGATTTTTCACGAGGCAGTTGAAACTCAGAACGCCACCTGTCGCTGAAAAACTATGCGTCGAAGAACAGGAATTATCTGGAAATCGACAGAGGATTGAGATGCGCAATTTTTCAAGAGAAACCCTCAAATTCCACACCACCACCACCTCTCCCGGGAAGCAAATGAATCCCCATTCTGCTAAGATGTCGCGAGCATTCCTACGCCTGGTCAGTAGGACATGATGTGCCTGGAATACACGAGACAGTTGAAATGATGGTGATTTAGCTCCCTCCCACTTATCGAGGACGATCGCTAGTGGTCAGTGGCGTAGCAATATGCTCGGGGCCCCTTGGCGAAAAACGGGTAGGGGGCCCTTTCCAGAGATGATCTGACAAGTTTGCGAAAATGTTGACGACCTTTTTTAAATTTTGTTGGCTCGGGTCGGGGGTCCTTTGCAGGTCGGGGCCCCTTGGCATTTGGCCAGGTTGTCCATATGGCTGCTACGCCTCTGCTAGTGGGGGAGGGGTTGAAAATTGTGGTTCATGATCGTCAATTCCCACTGGAGATCGAACATTTTTGGATTGGAGTATTCCGACTCCCACTGCTTTCATGGAAAATCGACCAAGCTCTGGAATAATTAATTGTTATTATGACTTGACGTGTTGGTAATGCAGTTGATTCAAGAGAAATTTTAGTAACGTTTCTTTTCACTATTTCTCGGGCGATTAATTCCGGACGACTGAATATTATTATAAAGTTGTTTCTTTTGCGTTGAGCGATAGAGTGATCCATTTATCCATTTGAGGAATGTTACGTTACACGTTCTCTATTCAGTAACCAACCTTACTTGCCAACAGGCATTTCTTGTACTCTGATTTCACTAAATATTCAGTCGTTTGGACTTTGATCGCATATCCCCCCGCCAACTGGAGAGCTGCAGCGCTCCAAGCCCCCGGCCCATACCCCCGTCCCCGACCCCTATGGAAATCGATGTCGGATGAATAAGGCCGATGGAATCAGCAGATGGCAGACGAACGCTCACCTGAGAGGAATCACAGGTGTGCTCGTGCGTCACTGAGCGCGGTTGCAAGTAGGATTTCCAGCATCTGTTCTTTCAGTTGCCTCCTCTCTGCGTCTTGAATAGCGACTGTGCTTTGTCGTGGATGCTCCGCTATCCACGGCGCGTGGGCCAACAAGCCCGTTTATCTGTTGTTGGTTTTCGAATCAAACGTTTGAATTATATAGGTTTATAAGGGGTCGTCCATAAATGACGTAACGCGATTTTGGCACCTTTTTGACCCCTCCTCCACCCCTACGTAACGCGACGTAACAAAAAGTCAGACCCTAAAGTATGACGTAACAACGGGCCGAGCCCTCTTTTCGTCTTCCGAAAAGTCTTGACAAGCAAAAAAGGTCATTCATCCTTCTATTTTTCCCTCTCCAAACATACTGACAAGCAAAAAAGGGTCATCCTTGTATTTTCCCGCTCCAAGTACCCTAACAAGCAAAAAAGGTCGTCACTTAAAAATATTGTGTAGCGTTACGTCACATTTACGGAACCCTCTACCCTTCGTCACACTTCGTAACAAATGTCCGGACCCCCTCCCCTTCCCCTGGGTGCGCTACGTCATTTGTAGACGAGCCCTAAGTCCTATTATCATCAGCATATATTCTGCAGTGTTCAAGAGAGGTTTAACGGGTCGAATTTAAACGTGTACTCTTGTTCACCACGGCCAGTATATAAAAAAAACGGAATACTGCACGCACACACAGGCAAACGCACACAGACACACACACACATACACAGACAGATAGCCGAGGCAGCTCAAGTTGATTGAAGTCAATGGGATAGAGCGAGTATTACTGCTGCTAATACATCTCTTCGAATTGTTGATACTTATCAACACTATCCAGGTGCGGCTGTGCTGCCGGACGTCTGTTAGGTTTAGCAGCATTCCATCTGTGCAATAAAGACTGCAATAAAGAGACTTTCTAAAAGCCAGTTTCTATCTAAACGTCAGCGTACTTTTTCGATGATTTTTGTCGCTTAGCATAGACGCTAATGGAACGTGCTCGATTTGAGTACTAAACTGATTGCTTGTTTGCAAGAGAATCTGGATGCAATTCTAAACTGCAATCGAAAGAGAAGACGATGCATTTCTGAAAAACTCTGCAATTGAGTGCAAATTAAATAACCGCGAAAGAAGCCAACGAGAAATGCAATCTCCAATATCACTTTTAATAGACAATTACGCGAGCAGCATTAAAGGCTAACAAACGATTGACGACGCATCGTTGAGCAAACAGTTGAGGAAAATGCTCAGAATGTCGAACTCAGCGCAAGATTATTATGAATCCCAGTAGGATTTTCCAATGCTCCGCTGAGAGACGTTAGGCTAAGTCTGTGAAATACTGTAGTCGGTTGTACAACTTTGCGCCGTATGAACCTGTGTCGCTTTGTCAATGCGCATTTACTGAATGTTTATGCAGTTTGAGTAGAGAGCTTGAGACGGGAATTTTCACATTTCAAACAGGAGTGGATAAGATTTTTGACTCTTAATTTTACTATTTTCGATGCTCATTCCCAGACGCAAGTTTGACCCGAACTGAAACAGAAACTGAACAGTCAAATTGCCAGAGGCCTGGAGAACATAACTCATCCCGTCTTTAGCATCATTTGCCAGAAATTGAATCGCATGTTGCAAAATAAAACCACGCATGATTGATATAATTAGAGACATATAAATGGGTTTGTTCCGTTTTAAAAATCGGTAGAAATTAATTATTATTATCAATAGGCTTAGTTCGGTTCAATCTATTAGATAGTTCAGACTAATATAACAAAACAAAGTTCTAACGAACTCGATGTTAAACGGTTTAAAGTTGTAGGCCCTAGCGCATATATACGTTCAGATCTTTGCGAAAAACATAATGCATGTGCATGACGTTGGTCTTCTTCTGTATTTTTCCCGCAGCAAGTAATCGTCCAGAAGACAGCGGAGGAACTGAAGAAGCAGCAGGAGAGAGAGGCGGAGGAGAGAGCGAGGACGATTGCCACCCGGGTTCCACAATTAAGCATCGATGGACTTGACCAAGGTAGCCTCCTATATACCTCAGACCAAAGATTCGGTCATCTTTAAGGAAATGTTTTAAAATGCCAATCTCTGCTGGTTCTGATAAATGCAGACGCGGAACAATATTGAGAAACTGAGTTAGTTTACGCCACAGGTCCATAATTTTCACTGAATTTGAAACTTTAGCGTGACTTTTGAACGATGGCAGACGTTTCAATTCCATTGGACGATAATGATAGACTTTAAACGAATTCCAGAAATCATAAACATGATCTAAAATTACGCGTAATTTTGAACTCATTAGGTATTAAATTCAATTGTCATATGTTGCCGCTATCACCTAAATATGTTCCAATAGTTTTCGTCATCTACAAGTGAAGCCCAATCGGCTTCTGATCAATCCATAACAACGGAAGAAATTAGTCTTGTTATCCTATTTGTTTGGTGATTAATTATTGGACGTCGTTTTATTTCGTAACGACCCATAGCCTTGCTTTATTCACTGCAGCTGGTCTCGAGAAGAAGGTTCGGGAGTATTACGACATCGTTTGCCGTCTCGAAGACGAGAAATACGACTGGGAATTCAAACTGCGAAAGATGGACTTCGAGGTCAGAGAACGCTTCACCGCGCTTCTTTCATCCAGTCCTCCCTCGTCCCCTCCTCCTGCCCCTTAGTCTCCAAGAAAGACAGCTGCGGAGGTAAAACACGGGTCTAGTGGAAGCAATGGCAAGCTACGGGGACGGAAGATGGCAGAGTGGATTACGCGCTGGAGCGGTAGGCTGATGGAGCGGGTTCAAGCCCCGTTAGTGCCCCCTATAGTGGCTTTCACACAGACAGTAATGCCTCATAAGCCACTTTAAATAGCGCTAAGTTTACTCCTCTGCATTAACGGCGTAAGTCACCCGCGTTGCTGAATTAAGTAAGTAAGTAAGTAAAATCTCGTGGATTTCTATAGCGCCTAGGAAGTAGCACAACAGTATCTGCTTATTCTTAGGCGCTCAGCCTTTCTTAAATTAGCTATGGGAAAGATATATGATCAACCAGGCAATAGAATTCCATTGAAACCGGAGATCCAAGGTTCGGGTTCGAGTGTGAGACCCCGCCATTATCGTATACATATTCAAAAGCCATTGGTTATACGTATTACAATGAAATCGTTCGAGATCAATCTAAAATCGAAGGAACACATGTGCACGTGTTTGGGTAATTATTTTGCCTATCGAGATGTACTTTTCCAGTGGAAATGTTTTTTCTATACATGTAGATCAATGAACTCAACATAATCGTCAACGACATCAAGGGACATTTGTAAGCATATATCGAAGACAGACGTTGATTTTTGTAGCTATATAGCTTACATGTATTGTTAATTGATCTCATTTACACAGAGGCTACGTAAGAAGCCAGCTAGTAAGACAGTTCGCACCATGGTAGTTTCTAGGATTATCAATTGGGGGGGGGTGTCGGTAAATTCTCGTGGTCCCCTGCCAAAAAAGTCTGACAAGCAATAAAAGGTCATCCCATAGCTGAGATTGAGATTGGGGTGTTTTAGGGGGTGTTGGTCTCAAATGAGGGGGTGCTGGGGTGATAGGGGGATGTAAAAATATCCCTGGTTCGCACCTGTACATTACTTGGTACTAGCTTCAAAATTCGCCGAAGGAAAATGTTACAACATGTTTTACATAGAACAGAAATGTATGTCGTTGATTTTTATAACAAATTCTATTTCAGCGTCAAGCCAGCGCTGAAAAAGATTTCCAAGACGGAACAGAAGTAAGTAGTTTCTTCGCTTCATTATCTAGATTCTATACTATTTTCCCTTCTCATCGAATTGCCGTTTTCGCTTATATTATAAAGGCAAATCAGTTTCTGAATTTTAGAAAGGTAGTTGGGAAGGGAACTAGTTCCACCCCAAAATGTGTGGACCTCTACGGGTGCAAGTTTCATATCTCTAAACTCCCCGACATTTACAGTGCAGAACATTAACTAACAGGGCCTTTGAAAGCTGAACTATTTGGCCTTTTATTGGTTGAATGTCTTACCGATCTGTGCAAACGTAGCAATTATTTTGTAGTCTTTCGGGCTATTTTGCAATCAATTTTACTAATTTTCAGAATTTAACAAAATATTATTGCGATAGTCTAGCAGTATTAAGTTTATTTAAACGCATAAATATAAGCTTATCTGTTTGCTAAAGTAGAAGTTAATCGTAGTCAAGATGACGATGAATTAGTTCTCTGCCCCTAAGATAGGTCCAAATGGCTTTCGCCACCGAGGGTTCAGATGAGGAAGGTGGTTTTCCGTTGCCTTCCTCACAGACAACTAGGGATGAACAACTTGTCCCAGGTCGCCACCTCAGTGGCCGTGGTCAGATTCGAACCCGCTACCTTCCGATTGCACGGCAAGAATTCTACCATTGCTCCACCGGCGTCAAGTTGAGAAAATAATAAACGGATTTGGACGCCTTGTAGCGTCAGACGCTTCGCAGGAAAATCAGTTTACATGCGCTTGCGTTCGGGATCTGTTTTGGGTAAACCATACCATGGCATCATAAAACCTTTTAAGAAATACAAACAAAATTCTTCCAGACACATGATATAATCCAGTGCCGCCTGTATGATCTTGATCGCGATCAGCGTAGTCAAACAGAACCGCTCCCGGATATATCCGCGGAGTCTGTTTCGAACTTCGTCCTGAGCTGCTCTGTATAGCTGACGACTATTTTTACTCGGCACACATGTTCTTCCACATCGTTCGAGATAGAGGTATATGCACTGTAGAGAAGATGAACGAAAAATACTTAGAGAGAAAGAAAGAAAGAAAGAAAGAAAGAAAGAAAGAGAGCTGCGAAGAGAAAGAGAAAAAGAGAGTGATGAAGAAAATCGACAAAAGGAGAAAGATAGTAAGAGGGACAGACAAGGAGAGAGAGACAATGAAAAGATAAATAGAAAGATAAAGGGATAAAGACAGATAGGGAGAAAGAAATGGTAAAATAGAGAGAGAAAACGAGTAAAATAAAGAGAGAGAAAGTGAGCAAGCGAGAGAGAAAGTTAACGATAGAGGGCAGCTGGGAGCGTGTGTGACCTTGTGCACAAATGATTGTCTATGATGAATTTTTTGCCAATTGGAAGCAGATGAGACGGGAGAGTTCTTAAGATGCTTTTTATCGAATTGCTCGGATTCCTTTGCTGTTTCTCGTTCGACTGGCGAGCATCTCTGTCTCTCTGCGGAGGCGTCTTCGAATCACTGGAAGCTAATCACACTGATTCGAGCAGAATGGAGATAATAAATTTTTTCTCCCATTCGAGGAGTGCAACGGCTTAAATTATCCAGTTCCTCCTCCCCTCCTCCTCCTCCTCCTCCTCCTCCTCCAGTCTCTAAATCGGCTTAGGGTCGAGACTATTACCACAAGAGCTGAAATTGTGAGGGATTTTTTGGTACCTTACGACGGGTTCAAATATTACGACGTGACGGAAAGTGTATCCTAACACGTCCTTCCTCGAACTCTGCTGGCGTCATTAGAATGTGCGTGACGGATATTAACTTATAAGTGAATTTGGGTGTCATTGCTGCGACCACAGGCGCAACCAGAGTTCTAGAATACGGGATGGGAACAGAGATGGTCATGGGTTGGGTTAACCAATAATAATAATAATAATAATAATAATAATAATAATAATAATAATAATAATAATAATAATAATAATAATGCACTTCTATAGCATCAGTTCTAATACCCAAGGGTATCAATCGATGGTACTTCAAATCTATCCGCAAAACACCAGGTCATTCCAAAGATCAGTCAGAGGGAAAGAGCAAGGCAGACTATGGAGGAAAAGCTAATAGAAAGTGAGGTGTTTAAGAGGGTTGGGTTGGATTGGGTTGGGTCAGACTTGACCATATTTATGGTGGGTTGGGTTGAGTTATGTCTGAAAATAAGTCACGATTAATAAGAAATTGCAATGCACTACGGTGGGTTGAGTCAAGTAACCCTATTGCTGGCATGGGTTGGGTTGGGCTCTAAAAATGGACCCATGGATATCTCTGGGTGGGAACCGTGGTGTCTACAGACCTGCAATTCCAGATACTATTAAGGAATTCGGGGAAGCCCCATGAACTCTCCAGCGGGGTCCTTCCGCCCCAATCGAAAAATAGGGTAATATTAGATTAACTAAAAAAATTTGCTCATCGATTTTGCACGAATCGAATCTTACGACCGGTCTAGAACCGAATAGGGACCCACCCCCCCCAATGCCCCTCGTCGTGGCTATGGCTGTGACCGAGATATTGATGTTGTTTGTGGTGAATATGAAGGTTGGCCAAAATCGCCGAAGTAAAGAGCAAATTACATTCGGCGTTCCGTGAGAACCTAAAGTCGACCGGTCAATCGAAATTCGCTCTGGACGACAAAGACGAGGCGGTCAGTGAATCTTACTCATCGCTATCGTTGTCATCTCGTCGTCGACGCCGTTGTCGTCATCATCATCATCACAACTAGATGACAGTGATAGCTGCTGACGACGACACGTGCGATGTAACGACGACAGCGACAATGATAACGAATAATGATAATGATGATTAATGGTGATGATGATAATGATGATGATGATGACTGTAATTAGCCTTTCTATCCGTTTGACGCAAGATCACATCAGATGACATTAATCAACCCTCACTCGCACCTGCTTCGACCTCCTCATCCACCAGCTGCGAGTTATCGAACGCACTTAATACATCTGCTGCTGCTGCTGCTTCTACTGTACATTGGTCGATGCTTTTATGGTTTTGTTCTAACTTGACCATGTGGGTTCTCTCTGTTCTCTGTTCTTCCAGCGATTTAATCGACTCCGATCCGTTCTACGCTCGGCAGTAATAATATAGGCTCTTTGCCGAGACAGACGAGACGCGCTGGAGCGGTATAGGCTGACGGAGCGAGGTTCAAGACCCGTTAGCGCCACTAGTGGCTTTCACACAGGCATAAGTGCTTCCAAAGCCACTTTAGATCACGCTAAGTTAAGTGGCGATACCTGTATTTGTTTAGCCCTGTCTTTCAGTTACGTATCTTACAAGCGGTGGCATTCCTCTGTGTTCGACTGATGCGATTCCACCGCGTATCTATATACGAGCTATTCCACCATCCATTCAGATCTAACGCTGGTCCCGCCTATCGCTACATATTAAGCCACGAACAGTGGCTTAATTATACAGGCCTGTTAGGAGGGGAGATTCCCCCACCCAAAAACCCCTCAAAAGTCCCCCTCCCAAAAAATCGAAGCACTAAAAAATGTTTGCATTGAACTGTGCCTCTTCCCCTCCAGCCAAGTCAATTTCCCCTCCTCCCCCAAAGACCTGGAGTCTGGATAAAACACTGGCCACGAAAGAGATTGGTCCGATCTTCTGGAATGTTCTTGATCCGAGCTTTACCCGAGGATCGTTACACGGAGTCCTGGTGAATACGTAGGTTTCCAGCAACCGCCAAATCCACGACACTCTTGTCTAAATGCTTGAAAACCCATCGACAATATTTCTCATGCTTCCTCATCTTTGTCACCAAGACTCTGCCATGGCCTGACAAGGCAGCTACACACAAGTTAGTTAGTTAGTTAGTTAGACAATTTATACAGCGCAGTAATCAAAGCGAAGAAACTAAAGTCAAGAGCGCTTTACATTTCACACACGAACGAGATGTTAAATAAGTGTGTTTTTAGTTTCTTGGCGAATAGTTCAATATTTAACTCATCTGCCACAGTGCCAGGTAATGAGTTCCAGAGTGCAGGGTTGCCCCGCGTAACGGACCTCTCCCCAAATTTTACTGTCCTGGAGGGAGGAGGGACGACGAGCTTGACACAGAGCCTATAGAGCGAAGCTGAAGACGCCGTTCCGTGAGCGGAAGCCTGTGTATCAGCCGAGTTAAGTAAGCAGGAAAGTGCTCAAGTGCACAGTAATGAACACTAATCAGTTGGTCACGCATCTAGAAAGTACCGATAATAAGTGATAGGAGACTTGCAAAGTGATATCTGCGCTCCTTTTAATTGTATTATGTCAATTACGATATGGAATTCTGTGGTGTTATAACAGTAATGACGTTAATAATTATTTTTCGATTTCAGGGAAAGAAGCCGGAGTGGGGGCAAGACCAGCTGAAGCAGCACCCCAAAGAGGACGACGGTCTGGCAGGCGAAGATGCTGCCCAAGACGAAGAAGAGGAAGAGGAAGAGGAGGAAGAGGAGGAAGAATAAACTAATAGAACCTCCCCCTGTAAAAACTACACTAATCACACACAAACACACAGAGTTCTTAGTTCGTTCGTTCGCTTAGTATCACATAATCTTCTGCGAATAAAATTTTCACAACGACTTGTTCTCGTGTGAGTGTAGATTTTCCTCGGCTGCCGCTAAACACACTGAGAACGAGAGTCGGTCTTTTGCCATGCGCCGCACTTGTTCGTTTTACTGAAGGGGTAAAAATGCGCCTTCCATAGGGCGATTAAGATTCTAAGAGGGTTAATTATGACGACGTTGCCCCCCCCCGAAATGTCGTCTCACCACAACCAGGGTCTGATGAGCAACGAATTCGCCGATGTGTGTGTGTGTGCGCGAAATGAGAAATGCCACCAAACATTTCGAAACGCTAGCCGAGTTTTAAAATTGAGCAGCTCGCTCAGTTTTCGTTTTGTTTGGCAAAATAGAAGCAAAAATATTCATTAAGACAAAATAAGATGGTTTCTCAGATTTCAGCCAACTTTATCACTCAGCCTAGGACAGCAATCCTTGTCAGGTGTTGAAAGACCTGTTCAACTCATCTTCGCACCTCCTCTAGTGTGAAGAGAAGTTGAAATGCACAAAATTTTTAAAAGATTGTTAGAAATGCTCTCCCATTACGACGTTATGGCGGAAGATAGCAGACTGGGGGGGCGGAAGATGGTAGAGTGGGTTTTACGCGCTGGAGCGGTAGGCTGACGGAGCGAGGTTTAAATCCCACTGGCTTCCCTAGTGGCTTTAACAAAGGCAGTCATGCCTCCTAAGCTACTTTAAATCACGCTAAGTTTAAATTTTTTATTATAACGTTATTGTTGACGGCTCGAATTCTAAAGCCATGGCTCAGAATCGAGTAGACTTATAATGCCGGAGCCTACCAAATGGAATGTCCGGACGCTATCAACTAAATCATGATTCGAAGATTGTTAGTTGAGTCCTGACCCATCAAGACTTGTAATGACATGAGTAGCAGAAGCACAGGTAACGAATCGCACCTGACATCATCAAACAACTGCAGTCCCTTTCCCCTAAAATTCCGCTAAAAATTACACTGGTGAAGATTTGGATTTATCATCGTCGAAGATTCGCTCAAATATTTTATGGAATAGTGGCTGACAATCAGCTACAATTTTATAGCGCATTTTTGTTATAAACGTCGATAACGATAATAGCCGATAATTAATAGCGCCATTCATGATCGTCAGGAACTGCTATTTGCATATTAGGCTATAGACTTTAATTTTGAATTAGTAAAATATAATTGTGTTCGGTCTCGAAACAATCGAAGCACAAAGAAAACTGATCGATTCGGTTTCTAGCAATCAGCTACGAAAGACAATGCATGAGAAAAGGAGAGGGAGATAGAGGGAGAGGGAGAGGAAGAGAAAGAGAAGGAGAGAGAGAGAAAGAAAGATATATAGAGAGACAAAGAGAGAGAGAGAGAGAGAGAGAAGGAGAGAAAGAAAGAGACAAAGAGAGAGAAAGAGAGAGACCGTGTACCGAGATCTTGCGTGAAATCGAAGAGCACAAATCATTCTCGTTGCATGACGTCATCGGTGTGTCCACAGGGTGCACAGGGGGACCCAGACCCCTTATTCGGGCTGGAACCGGTCGTGAGATTTGCGGAAACCGTTGAGTAGTGGGGGGGGGGTGTAGGTAGGTAATATTATGAGATCAAGAAGAATAGATGGAAGGTTGACACGACCACCCCCACGATGAGGTTTTTGCTCGTCAAGACTTTTAAGACTTTTCACCCGAAAATGCCGATATGCCCCACTCCAACTCTGGAATCCTGGCTACGCCACTGCATGACATTGGCCTGAAAAGAGTTCGATCGTCGCCATTTCTAAATCGGTCGATGACCGTTTGTCTCAAGACGCCGTCGTCGTCATCGTCGTCGTTTCTCACTCGATGGATACACAGTCACACTAACGCTCCCACTCACTGGCACTGCTACTACTTGGCAAAACAGAGGAGACGAATTTCCCTGTTCTAAATCATCCTCTTTATCTCCTGCAACACTTGATCTGTTTAGATAGCGTTTGATTTCCTCCGTCTGCTGACTTCCTCTGCCTCTGTCTCTGTGTCTCTTTTTCTGTCTGTCTCTTTCCTGTGTCCGCCGTTATATTATCACTGATCTGTAAGGAAAGATTAGAAAAAAGTAGTTTTCTCAAACAAGTTCAGATCGATTACTCATCGTCTCACATAATTTACAAACGTTTCAGCATAAAAGAAGGCCAGAAGTGTAATGTTTCTGATATATCTCAGAAGAAGAGTGTTTTATTTGGATTTCAGTTTATTTCGCGTGCTTTGGTCCAATTTTGTGAATGTCCGTCTAACATTCTTGCGTTCCAACTGTAATTATATACATGAAAGTAAGTAAGTAAGCAAGCAAGTAAAATCCCGTGAATTAATATAGCGCTTTCAGAGTGGTAGTAGTATATACCGCAGTAGATGCTTATTCTTAGGTTTAATCGTAAGATTCGTTCATAAATACATCAAATGCCACTGTTACGCCAGATTAGATAACCGCAGAGAATAGAATCGGATTTTCGAAGCGTCGAACCACAGCACCTATATTAATCTCCGGGGAGAAATTCCGATTCAAAGCCTCTTCTCATCTCTGCTCCTCCGATTCTCCGTTTCTTTTCGCCTCTTGTTCGCTTCGTAGACAACAGATTACTTTGAAGCACTGTGAACATTGTCCTTTAAAATGTCATGTTATCTTAACATTTTTGCACATCGTTTTCGCGAAGTAAGTCTTGACAACATAATGAAGCTACTACTGATGTCATTAACTCTGCTAAGGAAGGCCAAAGATAATGGCCACGAATTTTGTTGTCGTTGAAAAACGCGCATTACGGCGACGCGTGAAAGAGTAGAAATTCTGTTAGCCGACAGCCAATCAACGCCTTCATTAGTTTCCGCAGTCGACAACTGGCACGCCTTTTCTCATCAGTCAAGGTCAGAGGCCATTTGCAGGAAACCGTACTCTTGCCTTAGAGCTAAACCAATCATTCATATATATATATATATATATATATATATATATATATATATATATATATATATATCATCATCATCTTTACTTTCTGCCAGCTCATCAGCGGCAATAGCTAGACACAAAATGTTTCCAAGAAGTTCTATCTTCTGTCAATCGTCTTCTTCTACTATTGTAATTCCTTTCATGTTCATGTCTTCTCTGATGTTGTCCATCCACTTTTTCCTGGGTCTTCCTCTTCCTTTGTTTCCTTCTATTTGAGTGTAAGAGCCTTGTATGGTAGTCTCCTTTCATCCATTCTGTTGACATGCCCATACCATTTTAGTCTTTTTCTTCTAATTTTGTCGATTATTGTATCCTTCATGTTGAGACGTTGTCTGATGTCTTCGTTTCTTATTTTTTCCAGTCAGGTTACTCCCAGGATTCTTCGTAAACACGTCATTTCGGCCACCAGTAGTCTTCTTTCGTCTGTTTCTTTCATGCTCCATGTTTCTGCTCCATATATAATTTGTGGGACTACTATGGTGTTGTATATTGTGGCTTTTGTGCTGATGTTTATGCCTTTGCTGCTCCAGATTTTCATTCCCCATCGTTTGCAGTCCTTTGGATTTTTTGTTTTATGTCTTCTTGATGACTTCCATTACTGCTAATTTCTCCTCCAACATAGGTGAAACTTTCTGACTTGTTCTATTGTTGTGTTATCTAGTGCTATTTTGATTTGAGCTTTTCCCTTTCTGCTGATTGCCATGGTTTTCGTTTTCTTTGGGTTGATAGTTAGTCCAAATCTTTTGCTTGTTAGATTAACTTCATTGGTCAGTGTTTGAAGATCTGATTTGTTGTCTGTTATCAGGCTGACATCGTCTGCAAATTTTAGATTGTTTAATTTTTTTCCACTACATTTTATGCCTATGTCCAGATCTCCAATTGATTCTAAAAATTACATCCAGAATGATAATGAAAAGTGTTGGAGACAACATGATCCTTGTCTCAGTCCTACATTTGTCTTAAACCATTCTGACATTTCAGTATCTAATTTCACTGCACTTTCTGACTTCTGATATATTGCCTGTATTAAACGGATGAGTTTTTCAAACCTGCATGCCTCATTGTTTGCCACAACCCTTCCTGCCACACTGAGTCAAAGGCCTGTTTGTAATCGATGTAGTTAATATAACAGCTCTTGTTTGCCTCGATTGTTTTTTCTAGTAGCTGTCTTATGATAAAGAGTTGATCAATTGTACTTCCCCTGGACAAGCCTGCCTGCTCTTCACCCATAATTTCTTCTACATATTTGCTTATTCTTTTTTGTAGTACTTTGGAGAAGACTTTGCTTGGTGTACTCAACAGCGTTATTCCCCGGTAGTTACTGCAGTCTTCTTTATCACCCTTCCTTTTGTAGATGGGTACAATCATTCCTTTTCCCCAATCATCTGGGACTGTTTCATCTTTGTATATTTTATTGAAAAGGTCATGGAGCAAGTCTGTCATTGTTTCTCCACCTGCTTTCAATAGTTCTGCAGGTATGCCATCTATTCCTGGTGCTTTGTTCTTTTCAGTTCTTTTTATGGCCTGCTCTACCTCTTCTTTTAGTATGTTTTCTGTGGTTTTATGAAGATTCGTACTTGGCACTTGAAGTAGTATGTCTTTATCCGCTGCAGTATTTAGGTTATACAGTTCTTCAAAATGTTCTTTCCATCTCTTTTGTATTTCATGATCTTGTGTTAGTGTAATGCCTTCTTTATTTTTGATGGTTGTAATTTTCATTTGGAATTCATCACTTATTCGTTTTATTCCTTTATAAGCATCCCTGGTCCTGTGGGCATTAAAATTGTTCTGTATTTCTTCACAATTCTTGTATATCCATATTTCTCTATCTTCTTTCAGCTTTCTTTTAATTTCTCTTGTCAGCATAGCATACTCTTGCTACATTATGCACATGGCTTTCAGGGTAAGTTTCTGATCCAGTATATATATATATATATATATATATATATATATATATATATCTATATATATATATATCTATATATTATATATATATATATACTGGATCAGAAACTTATATATATATATATATATATATATATATATATATATATATATATATATATATATATATATATATATATATATATATATATATATATATATATATACTGGATCAAAACTTACCCTGGAGAGCCATGTGCATAATGTAGCAAGAGTATGCTATATTTTCACCTACGGAAAATCAAACCGATTAGACGCTATCTGCCGACAGACGTAGTGATCCTATTATTGGTGCTTACAATAATTCTGACACGAATCGATTATTGTAATAGCGTCCTTTATGGACTACCAGAAAATCGACTGCGATGTCTACAGTACAGTCAATTTGTGAATACATCTGTGAGATTGATTTTTGGTGTGAGATGGTGCAATCATATCACTCCTTACCTAAGAGATAAAAATTATTGCACTGGTTACGAGTTCCTGAACGCATAATATACAAGAGATATCTGATAACGTTCAGATCTATAAATGATCAAACCTGTCCTGATTATCTGGCTACACTGATTCGAAGACACACTACGCCTGCCAGTAGCCGACAGCTTCGCTCCAGTAACAAGGTCTCCCTAATTATCCCACCACCTTCGCAAACAACGATTCTAGGTGAAAGATCGGTCACCAGAGGGAACCCACTTCTGTGGAATCCTCCCGGACTTCGTCACTACAGTAATTCGAAATCTATTGAACAGTTCAAGAAGAATCTTAAGACACGCTTGTTTAGTACGTCGTATGATTGCTAACTCATTATTGTAAAGCACTCTTGATTTAGGCTTATGCCTTGTTATAAGGCTCTATAAATTATCAGATTAATAATAATAATAATAATAATAATAATAATAATAATACTGCAGTGTATATATATATATATATATATATATATGCACTATATATATGCACTGATGTTAATAAGGACTGACCCCCAAGGACAAAGATAAGGACGAGGATCTACCCCTCAAGCACAAGGACCACAAGGACTGACCTCTAAGGACAAGAATCAAGGACAAGGGTCGATCTCGGTCAGACAGGAAACAGGCAGAAAGGAAAACCCAAAAGCGATTTCAATTCGAATCACAAAATTAAAAAGCAAAAAAAGAGAATATGGTAAAACACAATCTAGTCGACAACAATGTTGCATTTAAAATAAACAAGTGTTTCCAGCAGCTGATCAGTCATGCGCGCCACGGTTTAATCTTTAATCCGTTTCCGGGGAGGGGGAAATTGCCCTTTCCCCTCGGAAATTTCAAATTCCCCGGAAATTTTGGCATACTACATCAACTAACAGAAGCCCCTAGCTTACTTCCCCGGCCTTGCCAGTTTCTTCCCCCCCCCCCCGGAGTCCGGCGTCTAGATCAAACACTGATGCGCGCAAGATGAAGTCTAATTTAAACCATTTGCAAGGACACACCCTAACAATTGAAACTGCAGTATACATCTTACAACGGCCGATGTTGTGTATAACTACGAATGAAAAACCAGATCTACAATACGCTTGTTAACATTAATTGATCAGGCGCAATATAAATAGCTAATTACATTACATTACAATACAATCCTACAGCATATGATCTGGCTATAGGTGGTGTGATGTGATCTAAGCGAATCAGAATGTCCGAAGAAGAATTTTAGGCGGTGTCTGCGGATGGAATGCAGGAGTGGCGGATGGAGTGAAAGAGTGACGGAAGTCTGGCTTGGAGGAGGAGGGATGTCGGGGTGTTAGTGGCATGGTGGTGCCAGAGGATTCCGAGCGTGGAAGGCCTCCGGCGTCTTCTCATCCCGCCGACAACAAGGGCCAGAGGTCTCTCGGCCGCCGAGTATAAGAGTACCGATAGTACGGATAGTACTTGAACGTACTTTGATCGAAATTACGATCAGCGCGTATTCCGCGTCTATCGCAACTCTTCTGCAAAAAAACATTCCTAGTAGATTCGCAAAAGAGCGGAAGCTCAAATACTTCGTTTTATCAGAAGTCGGACGGACGCGAAAACGAAGAAAAAGAAAAAGGAGTTGAAGACCTTCCGATCGGCAGCTTGTATTAATTTAAGAATTACCAGCTGCTTAGAATCAGGGGCGTAGCGACGGGGGAGGGTATATCGGTGTATATATACCCCCAAAATCAGACTACCTTAAAAAATTTAATGCGTTTTTAGGATTTTCAAAGTTTCTAAAGATTTATGCCCTCCAAGCACATTATACCCCAATCAAATTTCTGGCTACGCCCCTGCTTAGAACGGGAGCATAATTTCATTTTTAATCATTTCCTTTCAAAACGAGACTTTTTTCTAAACATGAGACGCCGACAGGTTTTAGTATAGGCTTATAGTCTATGGCGCCCAGTGGTATTTGACAGTTTTCCAGTATTTCAAGGTCAGTAAATCTAAGACTAATACTACACCGCCGCCTTAGACTGTGCCTATAATTCTAATGTTGAATAGCTCTATGTTTTGCTGCTGAAAATTGAACGAGAAACTCGAATTTAGTAAATGGAAAACCTGTTTGACGTAATTTACAGACAACGCTTTAGGGGGGTTCGAAATTATTGACGTACTTTGAGGGAGGTCCGAGATTTGTGACAGGTTGTGACAAGGGGGAGGGGTAAAACTGTGAAAATAACGCGACGTACTTTATGGATGGCCCCTTTTAATTCATCTGACGTTTCAATGTATAGCCTACACAACTCATACTCATGCATACGGCTGATGAAGCGTAGTACTAGTAGGTGACCATAAATTCAGAATTAATTGACTGCCAAAGGCATGCATATGGCAGAAGTCATTGCCCTTGAAATCGTCTCGAAATCATTGAGGCTTCAAATCGAACGACAGGGCCTACGAATCTTCCGCAGAAAATGAAATAATTCAAAGAACCTTCTTCTGCAGCGCCTTTCGTCAGAATTCAGAAAACATTTTCGTTTTATTGGTTTGCTGGTCGAGAAAAAGACGATTCTTTTGGATCTGTTGGAAAAAAAACCGAACACCTGTGACGACGATAATAATTAATTCATCGGAGCTCAACCGCTGATGACGGTGTAAAAGTTTCTTTGGCAGTAAAAAGACGATAAATTTCCGATCATCGTAAAATCGCGCACAGATTCTAACAAATTCTATGCTCTTAAAAATCAGAAATAATTATAATAGCATCGCAGTTATTCAAGAGAACGTATACGCATCTGTTCGTGTCTGAAAATAACATGGAAACACACGACGCAGAGAAAATCATCGTCTCAAGACACGAAACTTCATCATTATTAACTGGAGGAGAACGCAGACTAAACAACCATTCATATTCCTAAGTTCTGTCGATGGGGAGCCGAAGATTAAAGAAAACTTTTTACTCCGTTCTGTATATCTAGCGGTTCTACCAATTTCCCGAGTAATTTTGATGTTGCGCTATAAGTGTGCCAAGTTGACACCTTGACCCATATCCTACTGTAACATCTAATCTGTCGTGAAAATAGACTGCATGAGAAACACAGTATCAGTATTTAATCAGTTACTTTCTATCTGTTTATCACTGTATGTAAACATACATCTTGGATCCGAAATTAATATAATAATGTAAGCACGTACGCATAGTTTGCCTATATGTACTGTATATATGTATTGTACAGTGCACCTTAAAAGTGGCCCTATATCTGTGATAGCTGACTGCATACGTTGCAAATCTCTTAAACTAGTCAACAGATTCTAACGAAATTTTGCCATAAGGACATAAATAGATGTCTCTTCGTGTATAGTTTTGTTATGTGGATTTTGGAGGCTGTGGAAAGGGTCAAGTTAATGTTTGTTATAGCCAGGGCGCGATTTGTAGGGAGAAGGGGGAATCTTCTCCCTCCCCACTGCCCAACTGCATCCCCCTACTGCTACATCCCCGTACCACTACATCCCTCCACTGCTGCATTTCCCAACAACTACATCCCCCCAAGCTCGACATATTCCGCCCTCCACTGCTCCAGGTCACAAATCGCACCCTGGTTATAGCTGGTACAAGAATAGGGGCACACGGTTTAAGAAATGAGTCTGGTATTTGGTCGAGACTCTATTGCTTCTTTGGAAAGGACTGTAGGAGCTTCGAACCCTCTTTCTCTGTCGCAGGAGTGAAGCTGGGAAAATTGGAATGCACCCAGCATTGTTTCGACCACGCAATTAAACGTGTAGTGGACATCATTTTTTTCTTTTCTGTCTTTTTTATGTTGTCTGCGTTTGCGAATAAAGTTTTATATATATATATTATAGCTAAAAATTGGTTTGGCGGCGTCTATGGTATGGAAGACACTGGTCATATCTCCTCCGAAACTTCATATAATGTAATGTGGAATTTGTATAGCGCCTCTTCTATTTCTACTCAGAGGCGCTCCTGGCATTGTAGTCGCAGGGTAAAGTAGCGAGACTTTAGCTTTCGCATTGAGTAGAGCGATGGAGTAAGAAGTGATTCCCGAATGGATGGGTTCAAGGCATTCCGAGAGAGGGTCCAGTCACTGCAAAAGCTTGACGCTGAGGACGTTGTAATGTATATGCCTGTATTGACACTGATTATGCTGTATATGTGTATATTGTATATGTGTATATTGACACTGAGTATACTGTATATGTGTATATGTGTATATTGAAACTGAGTGTATTGCATATTTGTATATTGTACATGGCGTTCTGTCTTACTCTGCAGATCCGAGGAGTGTCATAGTGCCACTGCACAATGTGCACATAGCTCCATCTTTATCTCTCTTCGCGTATCTGACCCAATTTCCTCAGCACATCACCGGCAATTAATTGCCGTCTCTATGGTGACGATGACGCGACTATTCGAAACAATTGCAACCGAGCAGTATATGCACGACTGCCTCGAATAACAGTATGCCTAGTATGCGGCGGCGTCAGCACGGCACTGACAATCAGTTAACTTCTCAAACCATCATAACTGAGTTTCTTCTAATGGGGTTGTCACGATCGGAACAGAAAAATTCAATTGTTTGTCCTGCGTTTTCTTTGGTAAATCTGATTTCCTATAGGCATGAGTCTGCCCCAATTTGCTCAGATTGCTGTCTTTGAACGTAACTTCTAATTGGTCAAGCTCACATTCCTTGAAACTATTCAATGACTTCACTTTACGAATAAGTTTCGCCAGAAGTTACTATACGACTGCATTATTCGACTTTATATTAGGTCTGCCTTAATATTGCAGTCAGGATTACTGCTCATCGACGTTATCTTTCTATCAATATAGGCATACAGAGTGATCGCTTGCAGCGGGAGCACTTCTGGGCGATTCTTCAGAAGAGAGGCGTTAACATATTCTCTTACATTGCGTTACCTTACAACAAGAAGATCGATTAGGATTTGGGATTGCTTCGACTACAAGCAAACGCGCCGATAAATTAACTAATGGAGCAGCAGAAGCATAAATTTCAAGAATCAAGACTTTCACGGAGAGAGAGACCCCAAGTGGGAAAATTTACGTGTCCATCAGTTCAATTGGCGTCACCCATACAATGACGCGTACAGCTGGAGGATAAAATGGTACCGGTGTGTGTGTGTGTGTGTGTGTGTGTGTGTGTGTGTGTGTGTGGTGGAAATGTGCGTGTGTGTATTTTCCATTAACGACATCGTTGATCGTGAATCTGCAATTGCTGTTCGGACGCAATCGCTTTAATTCGCGCTTCTTCCGCATTTGCTGCTAATGCGCCGTTAAAAAGAAAAACGCACCGCGTAGGATGCGACTGCTCTCCTTTCGTCAGTAACGCTCCAAATGTCCAGAGCAGCGCTATTAAAAATGCTGCTTAGGCTGCTGCGCTCACGATATGCGAAGGTCGAAATTGGAGACTGTATATATGTGGAAATTAACATCAATTTTATTGTAATCCGAGCGTTAATTAGTTTGCACCAACAGTGATCGAAATTACGTTCTAATAGCGTTCGGTGGTTGATAATTAATATAACCTATTGTTTGCAAATGGATTGAAGCGTACAGTCTGTCCAATATCTTCCAACAGGTGTTCTGTCTGAATTCAATGAAATTTTCACAATGGAATATTTCTGCCGGTAGAGGGAGGTAATCTGCCCTGTCGAGACAGTCCACTTGCACCTAGTTCTGCTTCGATGCTTTAGCTGCACCAGAGCCAGGAACGAACTACAACTACTACTACTGCCGCCGCCGCCGCCGCCGCTGATGCTGACACTGACGCTGCTGCCACTCACTCAACAACTGCGGTGGCTTTCAAAGTCTGACGGTACCATTAACATTCATCGAATGGCAAGACCTCTGCATTGCTACGCGTTTCTTACGTTATAGGCGAGTTTTCTCCGACGTGTTACAAGAATAGACAAGCGACAGAATCCGTGTAACGAATTAAGGAATTCGCAGTATATCTTCTGCAGCGAAATGTCTAGTTGATCGTCCTCATAAGCGAACATTTTCGTCCGACTCTCTCTCTCTCTCTCTCTCTCTCTCTCTCTCTCTCTCTCTCTCTCTCTCAGTCTTCAGCTGCGATCACTGTCAACAATGGAAACAAGATTTTGCCAATGACCGTAAAATAAGTCGGGCTAACTGTGGAAAGTTCTAAGAACGAATATATATATTATATATATTTTTAAGACGCCGATTTGTCTGCATCAGGTCGACCTACAGAATAACTTGTCCGTAGCCAGGACGAAGATTTACGGATATGCCTTCTCTTCGCCTCTGCTGCTGTGTACAGGCAATACAAGAGGTAAGACTCATCTCTATGCGTAGGCAGCATGTACACTGTACAATAAGTAAGATAAAACCATTTGCAACGCTTACGGTCTACCTTTCAATCTAATCGGAAATGTTCGATAACTAGAATAGAAAAATTGTATCCGAAGCGATACACAGACAGTTGCACTGGACGCAATAAATGGAGCTTTCCACAGCAACAAGCAGAAATCAAAATGAAAATGTCTACGCATTGAAATGATCCAGCAAAGGCATTTGAGCGTAGGCTATGTCTATTGTCATTTATGCTTTTTCTGAATCATAAAAGTCTGTTGATATTTCCGGAGGTGTAGCGACTGGAGGCTATATCGGTATAGATACCCCCCCCAAATCAGACTACCTTAAAATGTTAATGTGTTTTAAGTGTTTAACCGTTTGTTAACGATTTATACTCCCCCTATATCACATTACACTCGCCAAATCAAATTCCTGGCTACGTCCCTGGATATTTTCATTTGATTTCTGCTTTTCCGATCTGTCATTCTCAGGGCAATATGCAAAGTGTGATAAACTTTTAATTTAAAAATAATTTACCGCTGTTTTTCTAAGATTTTGGATACCTGAAGATATAATATGCAGACCAATAATGTCCATCATATAAGTTTACTGATTGTGACAGACAAATGCGAGAGCTGGGCAGAAGCGGCAAAGTGGGATCGAATTTTGTTTTGCTACAAATGATCAAACGATTCAATAGGGAATTTCCTAGACTGTGAAATTTATTTTGTAGAGATAAAAGCAATATTAACTAATATTGTAACTGATTCTATAGAAGTTCATTATAACATAGCGATATAGAGTAGGCCTACAAATACCACAATTATTCCACGCGATGTAGCACTTAAATATTTTAAAGTTAACTTATTTTAGAACACCATATAGATTGTTTTTTTTTCTTCAGCTTTGCCTCTGAATTCGTCACAGACTTTCGGAGAGACTGAGGTAGACTATCGCTAACCTGTGCATCTTATATTCTTATTGCGCTGACAGCGAAGGCAGGCTGTCAAGATGTAACAACGGAATTTGACCACCTCCCTTATCATCCATTAAAATGTTTTTCTTTGAGTCGGCCTGCCCCAAATCAAAACGGTTTTAGATCTCAGAATAAAATTCACCCATTAAAGGAATTATCGCAGGTACACGTGATGCATTTCAAGACATTAACCGCGAGAATCCGTCTGTAGTTTGAAAATTAATAGAATTTCGCTTATACTTTTCCAGCTAGCAATAAGTATATACAGTATATAGTATATATATATATGCGCTTAAAATTGTATTATAGCATTACCATCACATATGGTATTATGAAATACCCTGATGTGGTAGAGTTTTATACCAAGGATAGAATACCGTTTACATGCCTTTTCCTAAACAATTTCTTTTAGCAGTATGCTGTATAGATCATAGAAAGAGAAAGAGGCAGGAGACAGAGACAGAGAGACAGTGAGAAATAGAGAGACAGAAACAGATAGAGATATAGGGATACCGAATAGAGAGAGGCAGAAAGGCAGATACAGATACATGGAGAAATAGACAGAATGACAGATAGAGATAGAGAGACACACACAGACATGGAGAGAGAGAGAAAAAAGAGAGAATTTATGTGATTGATATATGTGTACTGTGTAGTCGAGCGAAGTGTAACTGTGCTGGCAGATCAGTGTCACGTGACTTATGGCGAGATTAGAAGAGTCTTCGAAGCGACGCAGACGCACGAAAGGACAAAGACGAGAACTCTTTATATAGCGCAGTTTATCAGTGGGACCAGCGATTGGCACTCGACACATATTCGTCGTGACCAGGTTAGAACCAAAGGCTTCTCCGATTCCACTGACTACAGCATCTATGCGCTTCAACCCAAGACCATAGTCTTATAACGAGTAAGAATCCTTATGAAGCACCATACAGTCGTCCAATGGATTATGATTCATAATACAGTGAATCAGTCCAACTGTTATCTGCCTGGTGATTCATACATAGTCCAACATATAAGATGACACTCGTTGATTTTTTTTAGATTTTGAGATTTCCTAATCAGTATTTTCGGAGAAATGACAGAGAATCTATAGACGAAAATATTAACACTACGCATATGGGCTACTGTATGTACAGCAGGCATTTGACAAAGTTCAGTCCAACTGATGTTGCCTTATTGGCGTAGTAGAGAAGAAGCAGTAAGGGCTTGGCGAAGATTTAGTCAGAGCACTATTAGTCAGAACCGCTGACTGCATTTTCACGGAGAATTCGAGCACTTAAAAGACAATTCATGATGCTAATCTGAAAGACTCTCTCTGGTAAAAGAGCAACAGAACAATTAATATTCTCACGCGGAAGTCGTTGCGAAGCATTGAATCTATACTTTAACAAAAAAACCAAAGATGGTTCCACGTGGGGGATGAGTGGGGATGCATCCCCCACCGGACTTCCGAACTTACTTTTCTTGCTTGTGAAACCTATTTCTTGGGCAAAAGTCTAGTAAAACTAACTGCGGATGACCTTTTTCGCTTGTCAACCTATTTTTGGTAAGTGTAGTAAAATTAGGGATAAAATTCTCTTTGTTCACTTTTTCCCGCAAAGTTTATTGATTGTTTCTTTCTATTTTCATCTCCCCGCCAACTTACTATGAAATCATTCATCCCCCTACAAAGAAATCCTGGAACCGCCACTGACACTAGTCAACAAAATAAAAAAATTTCTGTCACAGAAATGAAAAAGTCTGATTCTATTACAGTTTTGTGCAAGGAATTCAGATATGTACTTAAAAATTCTCCATCACGTAACATTTTTCAGTGACACATAGTTTAAATTTCTACTATATTGCTCATATAACATTATATGTGTTATATGAATATTGTAACCTGCAGTCTCCTAAAAGGTAGTTGTATATGATTTTCTACGATATTGTATATCAGGAACATCCCTTTTAAGAGTCCAACAATAGTCTGCTAGCATAATGGAGCTCCACTTGCCCTGGCACCTATTTTCCATTACTGAAATGTCCTGATGAAACCTTTCTCCATGTTCATCGCTTACTGCTCCTAGATTTGCAGGAAAATAATCCAGGTGTGAATGCAAAAAGTGCATTTTTTAAGACGTGTTACATCCCAATTCAATAGAGTATCCATTAATTTTGTGCAGTTGGCTGCCTTGTTATTTCCCAAGAAGTTGCGACAAACAATCTTAAAGGAAATCCATGCAGCTCTTTCAGTGTCATTCAACTGAGCATCAAAGTTTTCATCTTTCATCAGTTTTCTAATATTAGGCCCTACAAAAATTCCTTCTTTGATTTTCACTTCACTTATTTGTGGAAATGTATTTCTAAGATATGCAAATCCTGGTCCACTTCTATCCATGGCTTTTACAAAGTTCTTCACGAGACCCAACTTTATATGGAGAGGAGCTAGATATACTTTTTTCGGCTCCACAAGTGGATCATGAATGTTTTTTGCCTCATACTTTTTTCTGCCTCATGGGAGATGGTAAATTTGGGTAATTGACAGTTTGTTGTGATTTGGAAGTAATGCCTGCAATGTTTGTAAGGCAAAAGTAACAGTATGCCAAGTGATCTCTTGGTTCCCTCCAGATCATTGGAACAGCAAACTTCATGTGTCTAACACCCTTGACCCAACCTGTTAGGAGTCTGACACAGGTTATACAGCTGAAATGAGAGGCCCTGTATTTGTCCTAATCACCAATTTCACATCCAAAGTACAGCTTATAACATGTCTTAACAAGCGGAGTAAAACGCCTTTTTGCTTCTCAAAAGTAACATCACCGCAAATGTAGCAAAAGGAATCCGGATGATTAGTTCTTTCTAGGCATTTCAAAATGACTACAAAGAACAAATAACCCTTAAATTATATTAACTAAGTGCTCTGTATTAAATAAATTTAGGCAAGCTCACACCAGATGGGGCTTATTTCAAGCAATATAATACAAGTCACTCTTGCTCATATCAGAATAGAACACACAATTCATGACCCATCGTTTTCTGCTTGTATCAGCCAGACAAATAGAACAAAGGGCCTGGATATATTATAACAACATGACTCAACATTTCTGCTGTGGCTGACAACATACAATAATATATTATAATTGGTTATGATGAAATTTTTTTTGTATACTACCTCGGTTTACTGAAATAAAATTGCATTGGCTATTTCACAGTAAGGTATATTCTTTAATAGACGATATCTCCTGAAGTATGGGTGATGGAAAAATTCTGATTACATATTTGGAAACTACGTGAAAAACTACACATGGAACAGACCAGAGCGATTCTGTGACAAAAATTGTGTTTACCAATGTGATTGGGACACTATCGTATTGCTGGAAAATCTAACCGTCGTCACAGAAGTCTTCTAAAATCGTCGTTTTGCAATCGAGCAAGACAATAATGGTCGAGTCGTTTGTATTCGGGCAGGCGCAGGAGTCAGTTTTACGAGACGCCTGACTGGAAACGGTTTCAATAAATCATCCGTCCAGCGACTATCCTCTCCAAGACGCGACAGAAGACGACGACTAGGACTAAAGAAGAACTCGCGGAACTATAAAAGACGATCCAGAGGCGACGCGGCCTCGGTCAAACACGAAGTGCTTTTCCAGGCAATTACTTTGAGAAATGGTTCTTTTGTTGCTTGAGCGACTGGATCACGGGGCGGCTCTTTCTCTTAGTATTCCGCAATAGCGGTCCGAATCCTTCGCAGAGTTTCACTCGAGTACTAAAACTGTAGTAAAAGGTCTGAACTTTCCTACAAACCTTCGGCATTTTTTCTCTCGAATATCCTGTGAATTTCTTGGTGAAAAAAAATTGGTCAACTGAAACGTAATTGAAGTCCGAAAGCTGCTTGACGACTAAAATTAATTTGAGCTACGGTTGCCATAGACTAATACAATTTTCGAATCGTTTAAATTATGAATCTGCGTTATTATTATTATTATTATTATTATTATTATTTTGTCGTCGATATGAAAATTATACTTGAAATCCTTTTAAACCGATTATCATCGGATTTTCTCTAACAGTGTTTTATCCAGACTTCAGGCCTTGGGGGGAGGGAATTAAGGCTCTCGGAGAGGGGATCGACTTGGTTGGAGGGGAAAAGACACAGTTCAATGCACAATTTGTGTAATTGCTAAGTGCTGGGATTTTTTGGGGAGGGGATTTTGAGTTGGTTTTTTTTTTTGGGGGGGGGAAACTCCCCTCCTAACAGGCCTGTATAAAACACTGATTCTCTAGCGATTTATGATATCGTCGCTAAAACCGTAATAACATAAGGAAAGTATTACGGGCTTTGAGCTGTAGGCCTAATAGTCGGTCTTGCTCTTTCCCCACGACTGATCTCTGGAATGACCTGGTCTTCGGCGGATTGATTTTGAAGTTCCATCGATTGATACCCTTGGGTATAAGAACTGGTGTTATAGAAGTGCATAATTATTAATGTAATCTAATCTTAACACTTCTATAGCACCACTTCATAACGCATAGAAGCATCAACCGATGGCGTACCAATTCACAAACGGAATTAACGAGGTTGAGAGTAATTCCATCTCTTAACACCGTGTCACCTTTCGAATCGATGGGTCTACTACTTACTCTACTGGCATTTACCTGTGTCAACCTAGCAGCCAAGTTATCATTAATACAATGTTTTGTGGTTAACCAGATTTCGTGCTTATATAAACTCTTGACACTTTTCTGATGTATTATCGTTCAGAGTTTCTTCGGAAATGTCCAAAGTGCTGAATTGACAATCGTGCTCGACGGAGAGGAAGGAAGACTGACGGAAGAGTGGAGGACGGATGCTGGGCTGGAAAGACTGTTCGTTTACCTGGATGGAGAAGCAATCGCTGGAAAGGTAATCGATATGAAATATGCACTCACTGAACAGTGTCGTTGTCAGTGTCGTTCGTATCGCACTGTAACTTGTAATACTCTTTTAGCGACCAGTTGTCTCTATTCAACTGTCTTCTGTAATTAGCCAGAATAGCCGAGAAAACACTATTAAACGCATATCAAATTGTTCATTATGACCGATGTAAGTTCTGAATTTCTGCCAGCTAGTCAATATATTATGGCTTACGTGGCGTTGTGTCGCCGGTCCCCGTCAGAACACCGAAGTTAAGCAACGTTAAGCGCGTTTAGTACTTGGATGGGTGACCGTCTTGGTATCGAGTCGTGGTGCCGGCGGCCAACCAATCCGATCATCGTTCAGGCGTCTATAAATTGGCAGCAGCGTTAAGCTGCGAAGGTAATCGCGGGTCTAGAGAATGCAATGGCAAACTACTCTAGATTAAAGGCTTAAGCCAACTGCGTCGCTGCTTACCAAGTAATATACGGAAATCATCGCTAGATACCATGCTTGTTCGAGTACAAGACTACCTTTTAGTACTACCTTTTAGCTAATATATCGAGTATGCGAAGATTAGATTAGGTTGGATTAAGGCGAAGATAAAACGGACAAGGGTGGTAAGGTAGATGTACCTCGTATTTTGTCGGAATTTAAAGCAAAACAAAAACAAAAACAGAAGTGAAAAGAGAGGGTGAAAACACTGGCGAAGATACAGAACAAATTATAGGAAATATACAAATTAGTCTTTTTATATAAGTAAATTGATATAAATGGCATGTTCCAACTAGTATGCTACTTAATCATGGGATTTATACATTCCTAGGATGATTTTCTCTCTTCTTCTAACGCGGAAAAGGGACGAGGAACTTTTGCTGAATTCTTGACTAAGAGGCTCTTTAAACCCATTCTACGTCTAGTGAGATTAGGCTCTCGGAATCTTAGAAGAACCTGGCCGATGACTTGCAGGTTAACAGCAGCTGCGTAATACTGCACCTCACGGGGCCCATAACTTAGTTATACATGAAGCCTTCTAATATTCTGTGAGCTCCTGCAATTTATTCCTAAATCATTAGTGTTGTGCAAATTTGCTTGAAGGCTGTCTCCGTCCGGATGGTCCGGTACTGATTCACGCCGCGCGCGATGTTTTGCGCAGGCTTATGCATAATAAATGCATCGATTTTCGTATACATTTTTCACATTAATGTAAACAAAGCAAGAATTATATGTTAGCTGATCCGCCAACGTTAGACAATAGAGTATAGGGTCCATAATTGACGTTGAAGCAATATTGAATTTCTAAATTTCTATCTCCGTCCTCCTGAAACCCTTCACAGCTAATAGCCTACTTCGTGCGATATCTTGCGGAACATTACATACGAATATTGTGCATCGATTATATTGATTTTTCTCGTGATTTCGTCACCTGGATATACTGTAAAAGGCAGGAGCTTTTTTTAGCTGGTTGATCCGACTGTATTGGACATAAGAGCAGAATCGTTTCGTGTCTTATTCTGCATAACTCGGAATACATTGGCTCAAATATCCTCTTCTGGCTTCTCCCCCAAACTCTTGCAGTCTTCCATTACATTTCACACAGGCTTACTTAGCCTCCTAAACCACTTAAAATCACATAATAATAATAATAATAATAATAATAATAATAATAATATTATTATTATTATTATTATTATTATTATATTATTATTATTATTATTATTATTATTGCCTGCATCTTTGTTATTCGTCCACTGCTGTATATAATCATCAATCCATCAATCCATCTGCTAATCCATCCGACTGTTATCAGCCTATATTAGTCAGTCCGTAGTCTTTGTCAGGCAAAAGAAGCGTTGTCTCACTCGGTCTGTGTCTTTGTCCGCTTATCTGTGCCTGTGTCATTCCGCATCTTCCCGCATAAGCGGCTCGTTGACAATTAATCATAACAGGAAACAGTATGTTTCCTTGAGCTGTATATGCAGCAATCGAGTTCTTACTGTACATTGTGCGAATGCACGTCTCATTAAATCTGTCTGATAAACGACCGCCGACGAGTGTCAGAGCTGTCGGCTGCCGTCAGATGTCATCAGCATTTAGAATGATTGCCTGTTGGTTTCAATCGTCAGTGCAGACTTTATGTCAGAAATCAGTTGAATCGCAATAAATGAGTTTTTTTGCAAGTGGATTATTGTCTGTTGGAAATTAGTTTTCTGCCGAATAATCATTTGATTATTTGAGTGTTAAGAAACTTTTGAGTTTTGAGTTTTTTTGTGACGTTGAAGTAAGCCATTTATTTCTTTTTGTTCATTTGAGAGTTGTGGTGTTTTGCTAGTTGATGTTTGCATTCCGCATTGTTACGTTTGGTGGAGAATTGTTTTCACTTATATGCTTTTGGTTGGTTTGGGCGATGTGTTGGACTAAAATGAACATGTCGGAATTGAAATTGTCCGTTGATATCGGTTGATGTTGTGTCCATTGGAAATAGATTGTGTAATGTCTTGTGGACAGATGTTGTGTCGTGGTGTGTGAGGATTGTTGGTAACTTGTTTTGTGTATTTTATAGTGGATAGGTCTATCGCACTATTACTTTTGAATGAATAAGACCATTCTCGAGATGTCAACTGTTCAACGATCACCGGCCGACTGACTATCCGAGCAATCGCTAGCCCAGTATACTTAATTTAACTCTCAACAGCCGACAAGATGCATGCAAGCTAGCTAGAAGATTATCAAGACCACACATAATAATACGGTTAATTGGTTTGTCCGCGAAATACGATTCCTATGAAGCATTGATTGAGGGAAGGGAGGAAGAGGAGGGGCAAAGGGAAGAAGATCACCCAAGTATTTTAAACATAATATCATGGTGATGCTGGCGCTACATAATCCAAGTTACTCAAAACCCTAACCACTATAATTTTGTAAATACTGTAAATTTGAAAGTGGATCCTCAATTTCAGAGATTTTGTTCAGGTGGTTCAGTGTTACCTGTGGATGGTTCGAAGCGTAGTGTTGTATTATTGGGAGATTCTGGTTCTTTGCAGAGTCTAGCAAGAAAAGATTTATTGTAAGAAGGTGAATGAATTTTTTATACTAATGAGATAAGATTGATTCGTTGTGTGAATGGTATTGTGTTAGGAGTTCCTTCGGTTGAAGTGAATTAATTTGTGGAAATGTATTTTTGTTAGTGTTGAGAATGATGTCCTAGACAATTTGAGTTAAATTTGGTTCAGTCTTTTAAATGTGTTACCTGATTTGTTAAGTAGGGTAGGCCTACCTGAGGTTTAGTTGTATTTTCTTAGGTACTATGTAGGCCTAAATTGTGTATTTAAAATTTGGTTGTGTGTAAATTGGGTATTTGTGTTGTATTTCGAATTTTCTCTGAGTTTTCTTTGAATGTATGATTTTTTCTCTCCCTTAAAAATCATAACTGTAAGGGAAAGACAAATGACCGAAAAGACGGATCGAACATACATATCATACATACATCATCATACATCATACATATGTTATGAGTGGCTCTCCGGGTTATGATTTTCTTACTTATTTTGTATATGTAGATTTGGAGTCTTTGGTTGATTCCTTCTCTTCCGTTCTGATATTTTAGCCTAATGGACATTCGAGAATAATATATATTTTGATGAAAATCAACGAAATTTTTTGTTTTAATACAACATCGCGCTGCGAACCTCCAACAGCAGCTGCGGAAAAGAGCTGCGAGATTTTCTAATTATTTCATCATTGATTATATTATTATAATTGATTATGTGGCAACAAGTAACACAAACGACAACGTCGTAGCATCCACAAACTTCAACTGAGCGTAATGTATTAGCAGTTTCAGTCAAACGCAATTACTTTATACGCTGGATATAGGCGTATAAAGATACTTCAAAAATATTTCGCCACCTTGATCTTTGGATTAGGCAGAAATCTTTGCTGATAAACCTATTTATTACGAATTATTAGACTCGATAGCTGCAGAGTCTATCGAAGTGTGGACCCTTGCAGTAAGAGCGTACTGCCTCTGTACGAAGCTCAGTCGTTTGGCGTTACTGTATAGCGCATGATAAACGTGTTTTTGCGGCGCTGAACAGCAGTTTTCGTAATATCGGTCTCGATAATAAAACGCAAACGACCCTGTTCCTCCTCGGATATTTTCAGCCCACTTCGGGGGCCGATGCGGTCGTGTTATTAGAAGCAAATGAGATGATGATGATCGTCATACGACGTTGTCTACATTGTGCGTGGCAATCACCAACGGGACAACGCTCTCTCTCTCTCTCTCTCTCCCTCTCTCTCTCTCTCCCTCTTTCTCTCTATACCCGGTCAAACGTTGGTTGGCGCTGTTCCAACACCGAGGATCTATCAACCGAGATTTTCAGATCGTGCTGCGTGGTTTTTTTCTTGGTTGCAACGTCGTAGATACACTGCATGTTGTTGACATCAATGGGAAAGAGTCTCTAAAAGCACCACTAGTGATTTTTAACAGGATAAGGATAGAATTGAGTAGTTTAGCCGATGAAGAGCGCTGCATAGAATTCGTGTAAATTTAATCTGATAATATCCAATCCAATCCTTAAAACTTAAAAGTTATCTCATAACTATCCAACACCAATTAGGTCAGCTCTGAAGATCTTTTTTCTAGTGTACGCTGTTTGGTGGTATATACATTTATCTGCTTGCTCTTCTACTGATGATATATGACAGTAACATATAACTGTTTCGTGGTATGGTAGCTTCTTAACCTCGTTCTTGATATTGGATATTATCCAGTACTAGGAAGCCAATATGATTTTAACCAATACTCTGAATGTATAACATCGCGGGCTTTGCCCTTCGATCAACCGATTTTTTTCTCTTAACACTAGATTTGCATCTAATTAAGGTTGCAGTGGTAATTCTGTATCAAATTATTATTTCTTAATCTGAATTTCAGTTGTCTTATATACTTATAACTGATTTAATATGACTACCTAATCAAATTATATAGACTTCTGTTATACTACAGTACTAGTAATTGCTACTGGCTACTAAAGTGCTCATGTATGATGTGGAGAAGAAAATAACATAATAATATAATAACATAATAACATAATAATAATAATAATAATAATAATTTCATGAAGGCAAATCATCGTCATGTTCTCTGCCCGGGGACAGGTTCGGGGCTTCGTTGTCTCCATTTCTCGTTTTGTCTGACCTCTTCTTTTATTTCTGCATAGGTTTTGTGACGCTGTTGGTCTGTTTTCGTCATACAGTCTAATAGCATCCTCCCTGATCTTCCTTTTGTCTTTCTTCCTGATATATATCCAGTGCTTTTTCTCTAGAAAAAAGGAAAGGTCTAGGAACTCATTTCACGTCTGTTTTGTCGTAAGAAACGTACCATAAATATTAGTAGAATAACAGTAGGCTACTTGGAATATTTATATACAATGTAACTCGTTGTTTTTAAACTGCAATTTACGCTGTATTCGAGTGCGATCCCACTGAAAAAAAGAGCCGTTTGTAAGTAAAACACGCATTATTGCATATCGATATAAACGAATCTGGCAAAAAGGCGTGGGGACGCCGTTCTTGTAAAAAGCACTGTATATTCCATCCATTACTGTTATAAGCAATATCTCTCCTCTTAGCTCGTGTCCAATCCAGTTCCTCTGTCTTTTTGTTTGATTGCGCTAAAGAATTCAAAATAAGCGCAAAACCGACTCCGTTGATCATTCTCAAAAGAAGAACACTTCTTGAGATCGAGAAATGATTGGATAAGGTGCTCACGATATAAAATAACGACTGAGCGCTATAAGCTCAATTAACCCCTTAACCGTGTATTTAACTGTAACTCAATGTAAAATGGACGATTATATCCGGGATCCCCAGTTAAGGGGTTAACTTCCACTGCGCATCGGGCATTTTATCACAGAACCAATCCAATGTTTTATTGAAATTAAACAATGAGTAAGTTCAACACAAGCGATGAATAAAAAAGTCGGACGCTGCCAATGTCTGAATCTAATTAAAATTAAAATTAATTAATTAACAAAGATGCTCGCTTTATTCGCGCTGAGTAAGTACAATCCATTACCTATCCCTAATGCCCAATCATTGATGACAACATAAAAGTACATACGCCACCTAGTCGGACGCTGCCAACGCTGTACACTTATTTTTTGTGTACGTTAAAATGTCAGCAACTACCTCACAACATTTCAATGAATCTCTGCGCCACGTAATAATTAGGCCTATGTACGTTAAAATCACGCAACTGTGACCATTTGTGACGCTGTACACTTATTTTTGTGTACGTTAAAATGTACGTTGCAACTACCTCAGGCTGCGAACAATTGTTACCAATTCGCACGCTACGAACAATTGTTACCAATAGCAACGTCGTCTTCGAACATCGTCCACCAACGCATCGCGCGACGTAAGGACTAAATTCAACCAATCAGAACGCTAATATTATAAATTAGACGTCTATTCTTAACGCCGCACATCCGTCTGCCAGTGTTTATTCTAGCCACCTTGACATTGGGGGAGATTTTTTAATGTTTGGGGGGGACAAGGTCTGAGTCTCCACACTTTTTTTGGGGGGGGGGGGAGAATTTCCATTCCCCAGCCAACATGTACAAAATTTTGGCTGGTAATTGTAAGACTTTGGGAGGGGGAATTTCCCCAAGAGAAGGCCTAGAATAAACACTGTCCGTCTGCCAATGCACTGCCATTCGTTCGCCCGGTTGTTAGTTTGTCGAATTCATTAAATCACCGGCGGTCACTTTTCGATCCGTCTTTTCGGTCATTTGTCTTTCCGTCCTCGCTGTGCGTCGAATGTTGGCGTCGAACTCAGCGTCATGATGGATGGCTTTCAAGAGTTCTGTCGTGTCACGGAGCATGACTGATGAATGATGCCTCTCCGCGAGTTTCACTGGTTATCCGCGCGAAACGCCGATCCAGACTCCCTCCCCCCCATTCGCACTCGTACGTCACGCCCTGTCATGTGTCGTGTCAGGAATGCCATTATTTTTGACAACTGACATGAGCCGACATATTTCTAGCGCTCTTGCGATACCAATTTGTGAATAGCGCTATATAAATGATAATAGTAATAATAATAATAACAATAATAATACTATGCGTGATACTCCAGAGATCATTTAATGTAGTCGCCTTCCACGGAACTTTCACATAATAATAATAATAATAATAATAATAATAATAATAATAATAATAATAATAGCAGCAAGGTTTAAAGTGGTTCGGTAGGGTCAGTCCTATGTGAGATAATACTACTACCTCTACTACTACTACTACTACTACTACTACTACTACTACTACTACTACTACTACTACTACTACTACTAATAATAATAATAATAATAATAATAATAATAATAATAATAATAATAATAATAATAATAGCGATAGCAGGAATAATGACTGTAGTCGTTGTAGTCGTTGTCTGTAGCCTGAATGGCAGCATCATTATCATATCTGATAGTCTCTTCAGTTTTAGGAATAATCATTTGGTATTAATGAACAGCCTCGAGGTCTTGCTCGCAACTCATGTGACTGATCGCGTTCCTTTGCTGCCATACGGTTTCTCTCCTCTCACGTTCTCACAAATCCTAGAATCCACAATGCAGCGTACAAAGCGAATATTATTAAAAACAAGACGGTTTAGTCTTCCGTTTGCTATAGATCCGTCAGAATAAAGCAAACGATATTATTACACAAAATCATAGCACTTAATGGAAGAGTAGGATTGGATAAGCGATCGTAGAAAATCAACTCGTAAGAAATCAAACCGAAAAAGTTTCAGCAGACCATTTATCGAACTTGGCAAACTTTTTGCAGGGCTTACTACTCGATTATTTCTTCGATTCTAATCCGAGGTGACCACACGACGTGGGCAAATAGAGATGAAATTACCAAAATCGAGGAGATTGAACTGCAGAAATCAAACATCGAATCATCTTGCACCAAGAGAATATTTCGCCAAACGATGCCGTTTGCCAGTTTCTCTGCCTCTCGCACCTAACACAACTTGATGTTTAATCCTGACAAATTCTCTATTTGCCTGTAAAGTTGTAACGCGCACAATCTCATGCCGTACGCTGGGTCGTCGGTCTAAGAAGATGTAATGCTCCCGGCGAAGTCGGCATCGATTATCGCTAATGTTTCAACGGGGCAACGCCGACGAATGGTAGTTACGGGCTCCGCTTAGAAGCCCTCATCGGGGGACGTTTGCTAGACGACCGTGGAAGATAAACTATATGGATCGGTGCGACCGACGTCGAACAGACGTCGAGTCGATGGAGCATCTACTGTAAGTGGGAAAGAGACGGACATTTGAGCGGACGAAGGAAAGAACGTGATCTGGAGCTGTTCGACGCGAAAACTGAGACGAAAAACTCCATTTCCCGTGCCTCCGGGTGTCGCGTAACAAACGTATCGGAAGATGACTTTTACCTCATGCCACGAAGCTACGCAGTAAATCGAAGACTAGAACTCATTGCTTAGATTACGTTGCATATCCGTCATGAACATTCCAATAAAGCGATAATACCGTTTGTGAAACAAGCATTTAGATTGTTCTGATGATGTTTGGTCGATATTGTCCAAGAAATGTTTGGACTTTTACAGTTGCTGGGAACTTTATGCACGTTCTTTTTCCGGTCACGTCGACGGCCATTTTGATCGAACATTGTCAGAAATACTGCTGTTAGCAGATGACACGTGTTTTTGAACAAATACGCTTAAAATCAACCTTCGTATATACAACCATATCATGTCTACGTAGAAGTCGATATCGAATAATTTTTCAGAAGTGCTGATTTCTAAAATTTGTATGGGGGCCTGATTGACTGTTTTTGGTGAAAGTGATTTTGCGCGTTCTGCTAGGTTCAGCCTATATATCGGATTTTAAACTAGTATCATAAATAGAAAATTTGTCTACCCATACATACTGGTCAACCTTCCAGTCTTGATTACCACCCAATCCTTTTGGCTGCAAATCAAAATCCTTCATCAGTGAATACACGACTCGCCATTTTCTGCTTTGCAGAATTTTACCACGTGACAGGAAAAATGCGGCCAAAATCTGGCTCATCGGTAATTAATTAACACCGAAGGCATCCATCGTTATTTCAGCTAACACAAATACAGACTGCTCGCTTAGCCTGTTATAGGCTACAGATGGATGCTCCGTTAGTCATCGTCGAACCAGATGGACTGCTAACTAATGATTGTTATCAGAAGGCTTCAATAATTTTCTAGAAGAGTTAGCCTACAATAGAAGCTAAATGACAGATAGGAAAGGCAGAAGTCACAATCTAAATATCAACACACTCTACTGATCCATCATGTTCACTGTCATGAAGAACAAGAACAAAGACTAGACCAAGGACGAGTCGCAGAGAGAGAGAGAGAGAGAGACAGAGAGACAGAGACAGAGAGAGAGATAGAGAAGAAAAAAAGGACAAAAAGAACCGGAACCAGAAAAAAACAGTCTGCACAAGGTCAAGATGCAATGGCAAGGGATAGCGAGAGTGTAAGAGAGAGAGTGAGAGAGAGACAGAGACAGAGAGACAGAGACAGAGACAGAGAGACAGAGACAGAGAGACAGAGACAGAGAGACAGAGACAGAGAGACAGAGACAGAGAGACAGAGACAGAGAGACAGAGACAGAGAGACAGACAGGCAGAGAGAAAGAGAGAAACGAGAAAAAGAGAAAGAGCGAGCGAGAGACGGCAGGTCCTGTTGAGACGACGATTCTGCCTCGTTCTCCCCCCTGCCTGCCTCTCGTCACTCATCATGAAGACCGGTCTCATAATGTTGAGTCTTTTACGACGGTGACCGCAAAGTCTGTGATTCATCTTTCCAATCGACCAGTTCTTGTCCCGTCTTTCGGATCCGGAATGGTCAATCGATTTAAACGATTCTGACAACCGGAAACAAACTATACGGACGACAATCCGAAGATCCGATGACGGAATGCGGAAAAGAAAGATTTCTCCCTCCCTCCCTCTCTTCCTCTGTTTCCCTCTCTCTCTCTCTCTCTCTCTCTCACTCCATCTCTCTCTCTCTCTCTCTCTCCTATTAACATACTCGCCCACACCCACACGCACTATATTTGTAACTGTCCTATGCAATATGCAGGACGTTTCTGCAGTCTGAAACGAAGACCATAGTATTTGGAGGCCGACATTTGTCAATAGGCGCATATGCCAGAGTAGAACCAATTTTCTGACAAATCCGTTTCAACGCTGGTATTTCATAACTATCTTTGAAACTTAGCATTCTTTCATTAGGTCTACATTTCAAAATTCATGGACGGAAACCTGCGATCTTTCCAGAACTGGAATCCCTTCAACACTGTGAGACCATTCGCAAAATGAAGTTCCTCCCATTGGTCTCTCTAGTAATCGCTTTTCACATAATGTCTGTGTTTACTTAGGCGATCTCAAGGCGAACGTTGTCTAAGTACAGCGTAATGTTAAGAGATGCGTCTACGTTTAGAACCCAAAGGCGTAAACTTCTAATAAGCCGCTAGGCTCGAGCCCTAACTTTTCGAGAGGCTGGACTAGGGAAGAGGAAAGGTAAAGGAGTTGCGACCCCCTCCCACCGACTTCTTCATCATCCAAGTTTACGCCTGTGTTAGAGCCGACGATTTATTTGATTCAGTTTCGGCGCCATGCTTCAACCTAATCGATAGCTGTGTTTACAGCATATAGTTTGTGTTTGGCACTTATGGTCTTCTCTCTTTCCGAAACGAATATCAAAGACTAAGAGTTCAATTGGGGTTGAATAACGAGTTCAATTTTCAGCACTGGAAGTCTGCAGCACTTCTGTTCTTCCGACATCACAAGCAGTTCGCCTGCACTTATAACAGAAACAACTATTTGCCCTCAACTATCCGCTCTTTGACACTGTCATTATCCGAAGTGAAGATAACGCAACGAATGAACCGCAGCCGATGATGTGTTACGATGTTTGCTGCCCGTTAATGCTGGAAAAACGCAGAAATGCAACACAATCGCGTACTCCCGATAAGGTTTCATTCATTCAATCGATAACAACGAGAGATGCACACTTCGCAAACCCCTTTGGAAACACTCGCCGTTTGATGTTCTTCTTCGTTCGTCCTCCATTTAAGTTCACTTCGATGACTGCGTGCAATTAAATCGACGCTTTCCGCACTCAGCACGAGTTCACACCAGTTGCTCTGCAGTTGCACTGCGTTGTCGCCGTTGTCGCACCGTTGCTCGACCTCGTGTTACCATCCGTTGTCAACTGACTCCACCCTCCTCCATAACCACAGAGGGCCATCTATTGTAAAGCGTATAGTTTTCATTGTAAAGATAGCAGTGGCTAGAACGCCGTAGTCAGTGGCGTAACCAAGGGCTGGGGTTAAAACCCCCTTGGCGGTCGAAGAAAAATATGTTTAAATGTGTTTCCATGCATTTTGTATTTTCGGACGCGATTTTGGGTGTCAACCCTCTTGGCTGCTGCTAACCCAAAATTTAGCGCTATAGTAGAAGAATGTAGCGGTGTAAGGTGACAGGTGACGACCTTTTTGCTTGTCAGCATTTGCAAAGGAAAAAATAAAGAAATTCAGAAGCGGAAGGATGAGGATAACCATTTTTTGCTTTACAAGATTTTTTCGAAGTTGGTTATCATGAAAACGAAACCTCCCTTCCGGAAATCCTGGCTACGCCACTGGCCGTAGTTCTTTCACCTAACTGTGTTCGTTCGTTTACAAACAGTTTTCTAAATGGCGTGCATACATTCCGAACTACGAATCAGAGAGTAATCGTTAATTCAGTTCATGAACTGGTCAAAACACCGTATGACGATATTAAATGCTAATCGATAACGGTCGATATAAGTTTCAGATGCAGGCTCGTTTAAACTCAGTAGAAATTTTGTCCCCGCTCTCATCATTATAACGGCGGTTGTCATAAGATTGTCAAGGCGGTTCTATTTAAAAGGTTCAACTCCACAGATTTTACGGATTCGTTTATTTAATACTCAGCAGGAAGGAAGCGATATCGAAACTGCAAGAACTAGAAACCAGAACAGAGGAATCTGACTAATTCGCTGATTTGGGAATTAATCAGCATGAAAAAATAATTGTTTTCATATCATCATATCACAATTCTATAAGATATTTATGGATGTTAAAGAAAAGATATACGTTTAAAACGTTTCACTTGTCGAAAGTCTCAAATTCATTCGCAATATATATATAAATACCATAGTTGCTGCTCATGTACATTAAAATGCTTCGACAGCATCATCATCATCATCATCATCATCATCATCATCATCATAATCATCATTATCATCATATCATCAGTCATCAGGGGCGTAGCGACGGTGGTATATCGATATATGTATATATATATATATATATATACCCCTAAAATCAGGCTACCTTAAAATCGTTAATTTGTATTTTAAGATTTTAAAAGTTTTAAAGATTTATACCCTCCAAATTACATTATACCCCCCATCAAATTCCTGACTACGCCCATGATCATCATCATCATCATCGTATAATATATTTCGGAGATAAGAGAGAGACAAATTAAAATTGCACAGACCAAACAAACTGTACTTATTTTAATAACACCTAAATATCATATCTTGGTCAAACTCACAAGTTGCAAACCAAACCATAAACACAGGAAGTCCAAGCATTAACGACGTCCCACCCACCGCCTTTATTCTGCTGGGGTCGGTGGTGGGAATTGCGCAGAAACCGCTTAGAAATTTGTAGGCTAGGTTAGCATCATAGCATGATCGAAGAATATACCGTTTACGAGCTGCTGTGCCCCCCTCCCACCCCCATATTCCGGAACTCTGGCCACGCCACTGCATCCATGGTCTCAGCAGTGGTTGAATTATACTTTTTCAGAGATGCTGGTTCTCTTTATTTTCATCCGACCGCAAAATTTCTTCACAGATTTTTAAAAATTAATTTCAAACGAACATATAGAGTACATATAGTTCAGGTTTTTTTCTTTACCGTGCATGCAAAGTGCTAAAGTAAACAATAAAAGATCACAACGAATAAAAAGTACGTTCCGGATCTGATGCTAGACGTTCCGGATCTCTTGCCAGACGTCCCGGATCGGTGATCCGGTAAGATCCGGCTCAATTTAACCCTGGGACTCAGTCACTGTTAAAATGACGATGATTAATGTGATACTGATGGCTGGGTGGGTCGACTACTGTTTATTATTTATTTCCTCCGAAGAACTAGAAGATTCGACGCCAGACCTAAGACGCCTCTGTCTTCTGATGTTTTAGATTGGAGTGACGTTGAGAAAACCCGGATCAAAGCTAGAACACAAGGGCATCAAAATAGAACTGATCGGAGAAATAGGTCAGTTGAAATAAATGGGTCACTTGAAGAAAGAAATGGGTCAGTTGAGAGCTACGTCTGATTAGCAGACCGATGTCGTCAGATGATATCTGAACTTATTCCTGCTCTTGACTTTCTGCGCTTCTTAATTTGCGTCTCTCTCTCTCTCTCTCTCTCTCTCTCTCTCTCTGTCTCTCTCTCTGTCTCTCTTTTCTGCGGTCTTCTCTTCTTCTGCTGCCGAGCTCTTTCTTTTCCTCTTTCCCTTCTTCCTTGCTTTGTCTTTCGTCCTCCTTGCAAGGTTTTCTGGATCTTGTTTCTTGGCTTTAATCAAAGTCGTTTCCAAATTTATTTGACTTGGGATGCAATCAATATTCTCCGGTTCGTGTCTCATCTGCTCCTCACCATCCCCTGTCAGTCATTTCAGTCCATTCATTCATTACCCTCTAATCTCCCTCTCTCCCTATCTCTGTCTGTCTGTCTGTCTCTCTCTCCCCCTCTCTCTCCCTCTCTCTCTTTCTCTCTCTCTGACAATCTTCCAATTGCGTTTCCTAGGTAAACGCTTCAAATTACTCATTCTTTTTTAACCCGAAATCCAACCAAACTTCTGTCGCCTGTTTATTTGCCTTCTGTCGCTTCTATCTCCTCTCTTCCCCCTCTCTCGCTCTCTCTTTCTCCTCTACTTTTATAAATGAATTTTAAAGGCTCATTTTACGTTTATGCTTCTGCTTTTGTCTAAGACGATCCTTTGAAATCTCACTTTGGATTTTGAAAACATTTCGTATTCTATGTATAAAGATAGGCGGCCTATAGGCTAATATTTGACGATTCTATGATCAATGGGGATATTAATGCATGGCGTCATCGTTATGCTGACTTTGCTTACTTAATCGTTTAATGGAAGTGATGGCTACACTGATTCGTTTAAAAAACGAAAATCAGAATCTGATTAAATTCTATTTTATTAAAAATGGCTTAAAGGTCAATGAAAACTCTGGTCATGTGATCGTCAATTTTGTTTCTCCGTCATCGTCAACTCGAAAGCCGTAACGGGAGCATGCAGGGAAAGCGCCTGAAAAATATTATTTTACATGAATACTGTATTTGACGCGCAAACTAATGCGGGGTCCCATTCAGGCTTCTGGGGGTCCGGAAAATGTCCATCTCCCTCTCTCCGAAGCCGTGTGAATGTCATGTTTATTGATTGCATTGACAAATATGGCGCTTCTCTCTCTCTCTCTCTCTCTCTCTTCTGTCTCTCTTTCTTTCTTTCTTTCTTTCTTTCTTTCTTTCTTTCTTTCTGTCTGTCTCTTTCTTTATTTATTTATTTCTTTCTGTCTGTCTGTCTGTCTGTCTGTCTGTCTTTCCTTCTCTTTTCTTGTAACCTTCAGTGATGCGCCAAAACCATTTCAGAGACTCGCTGTCACCCTGAGAGACCGAACCGACACGAGTTTCTCTGCGACGTTCACGACCTGGCGTCTGCCGGAGAACTGCAGAGAAACGCCGTCTACGACTTTCAGTTCACCGGAACCAAGAAAAAGCCTCACGAATCCTACACAGGAATCCACGCTCGACTTCGGTATTCGCACTCGACGACGATCGGCATCAATCAATCAATCAATAAACTTCTATGGCGCCACGTCTGAACAAGGACGTGTTTAGGATTATTTGTGTCCTGTTCCAAATGTCATGGGGGGTCCCTGCCAGGCTAAACTTTAGCAAAAAAGGTTCTCAGCTGCTATGTGGAGGCCCGTTATGCATGATGGAGGTCTCTGTTCCATAGAGCATGTGGAACATGCCTAAATAGGCCACTGAATTTGAAGAAACTTGCACTGTAGAAGTACATGCATAGAGCCGTGATTGTAACCACGGAACCTAAAGGGCCTCTGGAGTCTTCAGGAGGATTTCTCTTACAGAGCTGTACAATTTTCACGCCGAACTCCTAGACCCCGCGGTCTGAAAAACTTGGTCGACCATATGGAATTTGGCATGTCCAGGGACGTAGATAGGCATGGGCTGGGGGGTTGGTTCAAGCACCTCCAAGTCTGTAGCTAGCCCCCGCCCCCAAATGAATTCAAGCCAAAAATGACGTTACGGGCTCAAAAGAAAGGGAGGGGAGTGAATCTTGGGCTTCATCCCCCAAACCTAAAATCCTGGCTACATCCCTGGGCATTTCTGGGAATTCGTGTTGCTTTACATGCGGTGCTTCCTCGCATACTGGTTTCGACGTCAGTGCAAAGGTAATTTCATCAATCCACCGTTGTCAGTTGGATCTGACGTCGTAAATGCATCCACCTGACACTTGATACTTCTTGATTACGATGCCTGACCAATGAATGACCGGTGCACCTGTGCAATAATTACAGTTATTACGTACGAGTGACGCTGTCACGGCGGCGACGACGTGACATATCAGCGGAACAGGAAGTGATCATTTTCGTGCCGTCGCAGCTGCCGGACGTGACTCGTAACGTGAGAACGGAAATCGGCATCGGAGATATACTTCACATCGAGCTAGAGTGCAATAAATGGAAGTAAGTAAGCTCACAGCTGCAGCCTTCGCTTCTTCTGTATTTGATCTTTCTTTCTCTTTCTCTCTTTCTTTCTCTCTCTCTCTCTCTCTCTCTCTCTCTCTCTCATCTCTCTCAAATAATCTCTGTCTCTCTTTTCTGTCTCTGTCTCTGTATCTGTATCTCTCTCTTTCTTTCTCTCTCTTAAATAATGAACCCGCTTATTGTGCGCAATTATCGGGTATTTTGATATCATAGCTGTTCTCGGTAGATCGTTGAAAGCGCTATATAATATTTAACGTTTGACTTGAAAGAGGTTGGTTTCAGTGGCACGGTTTCTGCGCCTTTGTTCTAGATTAGTAGTATTAGGAATTGAAATCGGGTTGAAGTAGGAACATGCTAATGAATCGGACAGAGCCTACATAGAAACTCGGAAGGAGTTTGGAGAAAGGATTTTGAAACTCCTCATTTTACAAGTTTAGAACTGGTTTTCACTGCAACCAAACCTTCCGCCTCTATATGCAACAGTTTTTGGACGCGTCGTCTTACAGTAGAGGCACTGCACCGGTTCTCTTTACGTCTTGTCTGGGAAAACCAAATGGATTTTTTGTTCTTCGGTCAAAAAGCTAGAAAAAAGTAGTGGACACGCTCTATAAGAATTCTGACATGTACAGTGTGATATTTGTAGAAAGGGGGGGAAGTTCCTAATCAATGCTGACTGACTTTCTCGCTAGTCCGCTCTATACGTGAAATACTGTGTTTACCTTATTCGACTAACTTTAATATATGTAGGCCTATATATAAGCCTTATATATATATATATATATATATATATATACATATATACTGTATGTAGGTCGTATATATATATACAATGTATATGTGCTTATATACATATCCTTGAGACGATGTATCAAATGATTGAACGAGGCATGATAAATATCTACAATCGATGTGATAGAGAATAGTTATTGTCGTTTTATTATAGAAAACAATAATAAAACGCGAAGAATTAATTTGAACCATCCTCTGACGTCGTACATAAGAGGAACGATTCGAGCGCGCAGCTAAAGTTTCTTTCATTGAATTCAGATCAACAGTCAGAAAATTAATTATTGTCCAAGATAACATAAAGTTTATTTTTAAAATCATTCTCGAGTCCTGGAAATGCACTTCCTCAGTTTTCGGAGACTCGGTTCTCTAGTAACCGCTGTATCCACGGCCGCCGTATCCATGGCCACCGTATCCATAGCCACCGTGTCCGCCGTATCCGAAGTATCCGCCGGTGCCTGGGACGCCCTCCCAACGGGCGGTTCCGGTTCCGGCCCCGTAGTGTTCTGCGACGTCGTTAACGGCCAACTGTCGTACCGCGTTATGATAATTCGAAGCGACTCCATTGTGGCTATTTTGTTATTTTTAAAACAGAAAAATATCAATTTTATTCTAAAATAATTCGTCCGACAATGTCGTCATGAAACATTCCTATACAGACGTTGTCTTGTTACTGTGCGCCATTTCCAAAATGACGACGCTGGTTCGCCGAATTTCATTTACAATACGTACTCCTATTTTGTAACGAATTATCCTGAGGTTTCAAGAAGCGTTAAATTAAATCATTACTAAGGCTGTTGTTTCGGACAAAACTAACTAATTCTATAATGCTTCTAATTGGGGGATTAGTCAAATGGGCACGTCCAAGACACTTTGTATTCTGCCAATGTATTCATTTGTTAATAATGGTAACTTGAAGCCGAAAAGTATATATATGTTACAGTCAAACTGTAAACCAGTGATTTCACGAAAAAACAAGTTAGTCATTTCGTGAAGTCACCATTTCACTAGTGATTTCATGAAAAACGTTAAAACTTTTAGGGATTTCGCGAATTTACTGAAAAAGTGGGTGTGGCATTACACAGTTTCCTAAAAGGCTCATTCAGGCACTTGATGATTTCATGAACACACTAAAAACTCCAAGAATTTATTATTATTATTATTATTATTAGTGCTGCCCAAACGATCAATTTTTTTTAAAGCACGTTTAATCGTGCCAAATTAACATAAACAACTTTCAAAGTGGAAGGTTAACGCATGCACAATAAATTGAGTAGGCTTATAACTACGGCTTTATTAGTAGCATACACAAGAAATTGAAGCATCACTACGATGTTCATATTTCAGGTTTGCATTTACTTCTTTCATAAGATATTTCTGACAGGCTTCATACTTTTCGAATAACTTCTTCCGAGATTCTTCCTCGTAGCTCTCCTGTGTAGACTGTGCCATTTTCAAACCTTAACTGAAGAATCGGCAGGACAACTTGTCTATTTAGAGATAGATGCTCAGTAACTGCAGCCAGCCACTGCTGGAATAATAAAGGTTTCATCTGTTGTTTACCCAAACCGTCATTTTCTATACTAGGACTGTTCCATTTTCAAACCTGTGCCATTTCAAACCTTTACTGACAGAAGCCCCAACCTTCCCTTTATAAACCTTGACTGATCCATTGTTATCAGCTATGTCGGTCGAAGTGCAGACCGACTACCAACAATAGTACACCTTTGTGAAATTGTGTAATGCCACACCCACTTTTTCAGTAAATTCGCGAAATCCTTAGAGTTTTTAGCGTTTTCATGAAATCACTAAGTGAAATGGTGACTTCACGAAATGACTAACTTGTTTAGGGATTTCGTGAAATCACTGGTTTCACAGTTTGACTGTAACATATATACGACCTACATACAGTATATATGTATATATATAGGGCCTATATATATAAGGCTTATATATACATATATTATTAGGTCTATGCCATATACGCCTCCTTCGAAATGGAAAAGCATCAACAAAATTCGACAATATTATGAACGTTTTTCTAGAATTCGACTCTTAAATCGCCAAAATTACAGTATGAACTGTCGGAGTCATTGTGTGTGTGTGTGTGTATGTGTGTGTGTGTGTCATACTGGTAGGCATCCCAAACTTAAAACTTACAGTCGGCGGTTCAATGTAATTACGATTTCTCAGGTTTAAGCTAAAATGAAACTGCGACGATAGATTGTTTCAAAATGTAGATTCCCACAAATCTAGTTCTCGTGCAGAACTTACACGTGTTTCAGCCCTGGCTCGTAGTGTCCTCCGTAACCTTTCTCGTAAGCGGCCAAAGCGGCAGCGACCATGGCGACTAGGAAGACGGCGACCACCTTCATTATCTTGCTGCTGGTGTGAGGACAGACGAACTGAACGAACGAACGAACGAGAGACGATCGCTGATTGAGAACTGATGACTGACCACCGAACGACTGCCTCTTTTATAGTCGATGTCGCCATTGTTTCCAATCTGTCGCACGCTACGGATATACGCAGAGGAATTTACCGATTGCCAAGCGCCACGAATGGCCGACGACATCTGTGTAGGCCTATACACGTATGACGCGGCTGTTTCTCGAGCGGGAGGGGTTGAGTGTGTGTTGGGGGTGTGGGGTGGGGGTGGGAGAGGAGTGACGAAATAATGTTGGACGTTTACTGCCATTTTCACATCACGTAGCTATAGCAGTCATAGCCAACAAGCGTTTGGACTTGACGTCGTGCAGTGTTCGTACGTAGAGTTCTCGTTAAAAACTAAATATATGTACGTGCTTGAAAAGTGTCCAAAACTGCCGCTGTGGTTTTCTTAGAGAACTCGAAATGAAACACAATTATGGCAGAAATATTAATTCGTTACTCGGAACAGACAATTGAGCGGTTTGGAGAATAAATAAAATACTACTACTACTACTACTACTACTACTACTACTACTACTACTACTACTACTACTACTAATAATAATAATAAATAATAATAATAATAATAATAATTATTATTATTATTATTATTATTATTATTATTATTATTATTATTATAAAACCTCCTTTCGATCATGCATTTGAAATGCTAAAGTGATGGTGACGTCATGCTTAAGCAAACACGTCGGTCATGTATGACAAGTTTGTTGGAAAGATGAAAACTCCGGTATAGACGCTTTGAGGGACTGTTCTGTTAGATGATGATGATGATGATGATGATGATGATGATGATGATGATGATGATGATGCTCCTGCTGCTGCTGATGATGATGACTAGACGACGACGAAAATGGCCAATACGATGATGATGATGATGTTGATGATGATGATAACAGTGATGATACAACTCAAATAAAGCTAGATCTAGTTTTCCTATATACACATAGCCTATATTTATATCTACATTGGTTGTCTCTAGAGTTTTATAATAATTCATTTCTTGTTGTCCTGTTTGACGGTTCCTCGATTTTTGACTGTCTGTATGTTACGTGGGTTTACTTGTGTTCTTCTCGAAAGACTTCGAATCACAGTATTCCACATTCTAATTTCAACTGTGTAGTTTTTCTTAGACTTATTGACAGCGTATCTGATAATGCCAACCAAAGAGAGTATCTCGACGATCTGTTATCTTGTTTCTCTAGATATCACTTATCGGACGTTGTGTCCGGATCGATACATTTCATCCGATTATCAACGGAAATATCGAGCGTCGAACTACAAATTATCCGAAAAGAGATTGCACAAACAGGTACAGAAGGTTTCCTTGCAAGGTGAAACGCAACGGGCGAAGAGCCTCGCATACCAGCGGTTCTCAATGCGTGGTCCGCGGACCAAAAGTGGTCCGCGAAAGGGCGTCTAGTGGTCCGCGGCATGTTTTGAAAAAAAAAAAAAATAACGTATAGCGTTTTTTTGCTTGTCGAGCTTTTTCGGCAGACACTGGTTTCATATTTCTCAGGTGGTCCGCGAAACAGTTTTGACACTCAAAAGTGGTCCGCGAGACAAAGGGGTCTGAGAACCACTATCCCATACAGAGCCGGCGCGTCACTTTCGGGGGCCCCCTGCAATTTTTACGAGCGCAACGTTTTTGAAATGTCTTGACGAGCAAAAAAACAAAAATGGTAATCCGTATATATTTTTGCCTCTTCAAATGGCCTGACGAGCAAAAAACAAATACCATTTAAGAATAAGAAAAATGAAAACTCTTAAATATCTAAGACGGCGGAGCCCCTGCGGCCGGCGGGTCCCCCTGCGGCCGCAGGCTTTGCAGGCCCCACGCGCTGGATCTGCTCCTATAGAAGAAAAAGGGATGAAAAAGATAGGCCTTATTAAGAATCAAATGAAAACTATTATATCAGAGAAGATGACAGATACAAGGTTTCCACGATAAAAGTTAAAATATTTAAAGATATTAACTGACAATTCTGACAACTAAGTCAACAAATATTCGTTTCTTGTTTTGTCTTGTGTTTACACTAAAAGAGGTTAAGGCCGATTATCTAAATTTTCTCTAAATTTTAAGTGAGCTAACTAAACTCTATTCCTGTTGACAAAAATGCACTGCAGAACAATGCCACGCAATGTAGGCCTAATGTACAGTATAGGGCCTATAACAGAATGATATTGCTATTATTATTATTATTATTATTAGTAGTAGTAGTAGTAGTAGTAGTAGTAGTAGTAGTAGTAGTAGTAGTAGTAGTAGTAGTAGTAGTGACAGTAGTAGTAGTAGTAGTAGTACTAGTAGTAGTAGTAGGCCTACTAGTAGAAGTAGTAGTAGTAGTAGTAGTAGAAGTAGTAGTAGTTAGTAGTAGTAGTAGTAAAAGTAGCAGCAGCAGCAGTAGTAGTGGTGGTGGTGGTGGTAGTAGTAGTAGTAATAGTAGTAGTAATAGTAATAGTAGTAGAAGTAGTAGTAGTTAGTAGTAGTAGTAGTAGTAGTAGTAGTAGTAGTAGTAGTAATAGTAGTAGTAGTAGTAGTAGTAGTAGTAGTAGCAGTAGTAGCAGTAGTAGTAGGTGGTGGTGGTGGTGGTGGTGGTGGTGGTGGTGGTGGTGGTGGTGTGGTATTCTCTAACACAAATTGTAAGCAGGTGAATAAATCTGCTTTATAATATAAGCAGAGACTGGTACATTTTTTGAGTGAACCAAAGCCAGTTCATATACACGTACGATGTCAATTCTGCCGAAAATACACCGGTGTTTGATATAAGCAAAGCGGCAGCGGGCGGCGGCGGCGGCGGCGGCGGCGGCGGCGGCGGCGGCGGCGGCGGCGGCGGCGGCGGCGGCGGCGGTCGCGCTGGACAAATGCGCCATGTCTCCATGGGCGCCCGGTCATTCGAGTTGACACAGAGGAAACAATTATAACCACGTGACTGGCAAAGAAGTCGGACGTGCAGCGACCGAAGTGAACGCTATCTCTGTCCCGTCGTCGGCCGCAAATGGCACTGAATTGGTCTCACGAGTGATTCTTCAGCGGCCGTCGTCGTCGTCTCAGTATCGACTGCATCAACCGCTGACGGCCGTAGGCGACCTTGTCGGTCTCTTCGACGGCGTCTCGCTGTCTAAGTCCTCCTCCTCCTCTGCTGGTCTTTTGGACGTTTATTATCGATGGAATCAAACGCGTTTTCTGCGATCTCTGTGGCGACAATCTGCCAAACGCTCTCTTACATATTGAAACGCATATTTCGAACTGTACCGGCGTTCTTACGACGCAGATTCTTTACGCACCCCGCTTTGGACCTAGGACCAGAAACCACATACATATTTACTCATGATGAGCTTTGCACGCTCGCCGTGGCGGCTCCACATGGGGGCCCGTGCCCCCTATTGAATGCCTGTCCCCCAGTAGCCCCTGTTGAAACCCTAATCTTACTACTGCATAACTATCAACAAATGGATGCCCCCATGCTTAGAAGTCGCCACCTCAACAGCCCCCCCACACTTGCCAAATCCTGGAGCCGACACTGCACGCTCGACAGTTCGTCTCTGTTGTGAACTAATTTGATTGACGCAGCACTGTTGCCTAAACCAAGTTTACCAAGTGTGCCAATATTGTTGTTCTGTAGAGAAATTATGCGCACGGATGATGATAAGCTTCCGAACGGCTTTAAGCCGAGACCAGACATTCAAATCCAATTATTTGGGTTTTCTGCTCATGAATTAAATATTGTCTGTTGTTCGACTGAGGCGGCATATAAATGAAACTTTTCCCTAGAAAGAGCCAACGCTAAGTAATTTTTCTTTTTTTCTTTTTCATTTGGAGAAGTGGAAAAGTATTTTTTGGAAAATTGTAGGTCAGTCGTCGCTCGTGGAAAATGAGATTGTTGCTTCTTTCGAGATATTGGACGGGACACCGAAAACAGGTGGGCAGTCGTAAAATATTTTATTTCCTAAAAATTATGCCAATTCTCAACATTTTAGGCCAATCAGCCATTCACTTTAGCTGAATTGGAAATTGCATGTAAGTGTTCCGTGGTCTCATAACAAATTATATTATTAAGCACTATTCCCTCAACTTCGGATATTGACCATTGCCTGGCCAGATCTTTCACCTTTCCCATAGGCTATTTTAAGAAAGGCTGAGCGCCTATAAGAATAAGCTTCTACTGTTGCGCTGCTTTCCGGAGCGCTATTTCAATTCACGAGATTTTACTTACTTACTTACTTCCACGAAATGAATAGACTGAATTGCTATGCAAGACACGGAAGACTGGCAAAGCACTGACCGAGATATGTAAACCTCTTATCTTAATGTTCTAAATTTTATTTAATGTCCGGGGCAATTTTTTTCATAGGACCTTCGGGAATTACGAACAATTGTTACCAATAGTCGTCTTCTTTCCATAACGACTAAACCGGTCTACCAATTAAGTACCGAGGGCAATCAATTCCAATTCCAGAACGACCAATCAGAACGCTCACTCAGCCATATATATATGCGTTTGTACACGAACGAGCTTTCGCTTTTACTGGATATATATATATATATATATATATATATATATATACGCCTATATCTGTGCGCAAATGTAAGTTTTCTCTGCATCGGAATTTTTAGGCCGTTTATTATGGATAATTGTTGATAATAGTTCGGCGCGTGTGTTAGCCATCTTTGGTGTATAGCTGATCGTCTGTTGTGTCGTCTGTTGGGTGAGCAGGCGATCGTCTGCCCATTCGTCTCTTTCTCAGCAGCTATCGTCTGACGCCGACCATGCGTAACGTCGAAAGCCGATTCACCGTCAAATACTATTTCAACCTCGTCATAATGGACGACCAAGAAAACAAATACTTCAAACAGCAGGTCTTTTTTCTTCAACTCTTTAATTACATGACGGTAACTTACCTATCTGTGTCGCAGAACTGGTCCCTTAAAGTTATGCTATAAAATTAGCTTCGATGACCGATTGATGATTATGATGACGATGATGATGATGATACCAACACTATTAATATCATTCGTAACAATGGTGGTGGTAGTAGTAATAGTAGTAGTAGATGTAGTAGTAGTAGATGTAGTAGTAGTAGTAGTAGTAGTAGTAGTAGTAGTAGTAGTAGTAGTAGTAGTGTAGTAGTAGTAGTAGTAGTAGTAGTAGTAGTAGTAGTAATAGTAGTAGTAGTAGTAAGTAGTAACTGTAGAAGTAGCAGCATCAGCAGTAGTAGTATCTCTTGTATTTGTTTAGTTTGAACAATTTTATTATTTGGTAATTATGTATGTTGTTAGTGTGATATTTTCAATATCAATGACATTGTTATAATAGTCTTATTGAGTGTTTTTCTTTTAAAAGCTTATTAAATTTTTATAAGGCGATGCGCTAATATTGAAATTATCTCGCACGGCTAATTGAAATGCCGTCATTGCTAATAATGACTTTGAAATACCATTTATAACATCCCCAAGCTGTTGTCAATATTTGCAATATTACGACTGTGCACATAACTGCATGGTGTTTCTCAACAGCATAGACCTAATTCCAATTTGGCTTACGCAGCACACTAATAGTAGGCTACTAGTACTCTGCAATTTATATATATATTTATATTCTGAGGGTAGTATACATTCGTTATATTGCGGCTCTTGTCAGTCATAAAAGAAACTGATGACATTCTGCCGCGAGACAATATTAGGATTCGGGTCTGACCTTATGGGGATCGTAAATCAGAAGCATAAAGGGTCGTCGGTTAGGACCAGGTGTAAGCCATAAGCAGCGCGATCTCGGTCTGTGCTTTGCCATGCAGTCTTCCGGGTCTTGCATAACAACTCAGTCTGTTCATTTCGTGGAAGTAGAGGGAATAGTGCTTAGTGATTTGTTATGAGACCACGGAACACTTGCATGCCATATATCTGGACAGGAATGCCATACGAGTGTAGGACTGCATTGAGTCGTTGCTGCCTTTGACTACGAAGAAATCCACTGATAGTGCATGCGTAGTCTAGAATTCGCATTCTTTAGATATTGAAAGAATGATTTCAGTAAATATATTGAAAAAATCGCGCAATACACTGACTGCCATAGAGGCTATTATATTTCACCAAAATTTTTAGACGAATAGCACGTTGAGACACCGATGAGTTGCACAAGGGGAAAACTCTGCAGTTCAATTTCCTCACCTTCAAAAATTTTGAAATTCCATCTGGCAAGCGTTCTGTAAAGGAGTAAATGATTTTCGATATTTAGCTTTTTGAAATTACATTGTTATTATTATTATTATTATTATTATTATTATTTATATTATTTATATTATTTATATTATTACTACTACTACTACTACTACTACTACTACTACTACTACTACTACTACTACTACTACTACTACTACTACTACTACTACTATTAAGCTGATAATTTCTTGTGCGCCATATTACCAAAATGTCAGGAGTAAAGGCACATTACAAAGTCCAATAAAAATAAATTAAATAACATTACGTATATAGAATTCTCCATACATCAACAATATATAACCAAGAAAATACCGAAAAATCAACAAAATTTACTATTTTTACTATTAAAAGTTACTAAAAGTTACTAAGCAACTATAAATTCGGTTTTTCTACGGGAGACTGAAAAGGCAAATGGCGATTAGTCACCACGGCACGCTGAATCTCTCGGCACGAGTGAAAGTGAACGCTACAATCGACAAGCGTGTCATTTATATTCCAGGAATTGACACTCTTTCGAAAGGACGAAAGAGCGAAACTTACCGTCTCGTCCGCTGCGAGTCGCTGGAAGAAGCACCACAAGGGACCTCGACCCTCGGCTTCGCTCCTCGCCGGCCCCGAGGAAGGAGCAGTCGATCAGGGCGTCCGAGGACCTTCTGCCGCGTCGATAATCCTCAACGGGGACGGCCAAGCGAACGCCGCTTCGGACAGATCGGAATGAAAACGTCAAAAGACACACACACACACACAAGAACGATCTTCCAATTTCATTGCCCTGAAAACAGTGTGAAAATCCCAAGACCAGGGGACCAATCTTATGCCGATTCGAAGACGAACCACTCGCTGCGTTTTGTACATACGTTGATTCGATTGTACAACAACAATCTTTTCTGTAGGCTATAATATCGGACTAATAGGTCTGCTGAGTAGCGACTAGAGAGCCTATATTTGAGTAATTGATCACCCGAGGATAGGATTGAATTTGATAGTAGCCTCCTCCCGTTAACACGACACTTCTTTCTAATCAGCCATCATATCCCCATTCGTTGCTCACCGTACAACATCCTAATCTACGACTACTCTTATCAAATATTGGGCCTGTATAGGCTTTTGAAATATCTTCCAACACTAGGCCTAGTACGTACGCTCTGCACTGTCTCACGGCCTTCAAATCAAATCTTAATTACAGTAGGCCTACCATCTCTTTTCAGAGCGCCTATACAAATAGGCAGCTAGTATCGTACGACTCGAAAGCGCTATATAGGCTAAGTCTACATGAATTCACGAGATTCTCGAGATTTTGTTTATTTTATTCTCTGTTGCCTGTGCCTCACTCTCTTTAGCCTAACCCAACCATTTACGAACTGACTCTCTGTGTAGGCTAAATTTAACAGCGAACCACCACGGGACATGATATCCTGATGCTACAATGTACAGTGTACCACAGTAGAGAGACCGAAGCATACGCTCATTGTCACCCTAAAGATGTTTGATGGCTGATTGATTGATTGATTGACTGCCCGACCGACTGCTTGATTGATTGATTGCAAGGGCAGTTGTCGATAGTGCTTGTTGTTACCAAAACGTTACGTATAAAATCTTTTGGTGAGACTTTTTTCTGATAGACTGAGTCGTGAATCGCAAAAACTTAGAAACTCACTTCAGTGACGAACGCTAATGTCACTACAGAGTGACATTTCGAGACGAAATGGCGGTTATTAGAAGACGATTCATTATGATCGTCAATAAATAAATAAAATGGACACAGGAGCCGTCCATAAGGTACGTCACGCTCCTAGAAAGTGGTCTAAAAAGTGTGGCAGTTTGTAACAGGGGAAGGGGGAGTTAAGATCACACGTGAAGTCACACTTTTCATACTGTAGATATGAAACCTGAAATGCGCGGTGACATTTCTCTTTCTTTTCTGCTGGATGTATTCTAGCAGAAGACGTCACTGGTGTATAGTAATTATATTATGTTAGGTGCATAGAATTTTATAGCTTAATTAAATTTCGTCTTCATTCTCGGAAGTTGAACATCTCTTTTTTCGCTGCCGAAATTGAACGATAAGCATAAACTTATTAAATAGAAAACCTACGTGACGTATGCTAATTTATGGAGTCCGAGATTTGTGACGTGCTTTAAAGTGAGTCCGAGATTGGTGACAGATTTTGACAGGGGAGGGGTGAAAACTGTCAAAACAGCGTGAAGTATTTTATGGACGACCACGCGTCTAGCAGACAGAAATAATTATCGTGATCTTGATTTGTTTATTTTTCTGCATAAAGGTTTAAAGGTCTCTGTTAGATATATCTGTTACATTTGACTGTTGCTTGAAAGACAGTTTCTGAAAATTACGTGAAATTTTGCAAATTAAACTAAGTTCTTAAAATTCAAACGCCTCAAATCTATCTGTCAATAATTGTAAGTCTAACACTGTAGAGCATGATATTAGGTGATCTATACCTCTTCCTAAATATGATTGTTTCTGAGAGTTCTTATATGGCAGTTTAATTCTATTCAGAATGTTTTTCTGTGAAGTTTTCTTTGGCACGCAGAACAGATTTACTAATATTGAGAACCTTGGCCTACTGTGCCTCAATTCGTGTCTTTTATCTTGCCGAGTGAATTTCAACATAATTTTTCCAAAGATCGTCTAAACGATAAAAGATTGCCATCTACTCCAATCAATCCTCAATGCCTCCGCTCGGGTGATCTTCAGGGTGCGGTGGCATGATCACGTGACCTCACTACTCCGGGACAAGTTGCACTGGCTACGTGTCCCGGAGCGAATCGTGTTCAAGCGCTGCTGGTTAACGTTTCGGGCTCTATTCTGCCCGGAATATCTTGCGACGCTTGTTCGAAGACCGGCATGGACAGATCAACGGCTCCACCTTCGTTCCAGAACTCGAATTCAACTTTATGTTCCACCTCCGTCGAAGACCGTCAAGTTCGGAGAACGCTCTTTCTCGCGCGGAAATCCTCTCCTGTGGAATTCACTGCCGGACTGCGTGTCGTCCGTGACTTCCTTCGGAGAGTTTGCGAACAAGTTAAAAACGCAACTACTCAACATCTCGTTTCCACGTTTATTGTAAAGCACCCTTGACTTTGGCCCTTGCTATGTTACGGCGCTATATAAATTGTCATGAACAATAACAACAACAATGACAATACTCTACAGGTCTACTCAAAATTTTCTTTTAATTCTACCATCATATGTGGTTTATTGTTCATTGAATCGCCCTTGGGCCTATCACAAATTCATCTTAAAGCAAACTTTTGCAATTGCATAAATAAACACGAAAAAGATATGTTTCGTATTCATAGACGACGAGCTACAACGAAGTCGCCCAAGGAATACACGAAAGACTGAACATATCAAGCCTAAATTCAGACATCGAATGAGTCCACAGATGCAGCAAAACAGCTAAGAGACAGTCGTCCTAGTAAAAAAGTCGAGTATTAGCGCAGTGTCTGAGAGATTTTGAAGCGACGACAGATGCTTGGTCGGAACTCTAAATAGGCCGATCTGGTACGCAACAGCAGGTCGGCCTGCGTGGGTGTAGCCTACATATGAGTGCAAGTTCAGATCACAATTTCATTTTCTTGCCGTGTTCTATATGTCCGGCCACCTTTGAGCTTTCTTATCACGTCTATTGTAATCTGGTCGCGAATCGGTTCGATCTCCGAAAATGCTCTAGATAATCTCGTAGGACTACATAGGATGCTTCGAATAACTCCCGAGTTGATAACAGGCTGCACAAATATATCCTTCTTAGATAAGCAGATTGTTCTCTTCCCAGAACACATTCTTCACAGGACAGATTCTCTATAAAACTGGACGTTCTGGACGGTTAGCTTCACAATCGTCAAGAACTCTCTTCAGACATTGAAGATGCATTCCGTCGTGGTTCTTCTCGCTCTCATCGGCCTCAGTAAGTCCTGAAACAAGTGGCTGCATCGACGCCTGCGAAGCAGCACACTTTTTCTAGTAGAAAAATAAATTTGCCTCAACATTAAACGATAATCTAATATAAAAATGTTCGCATATATTTCAGCAGTATTTGACTGTGGTCGGAAATGAAAGAAGTTAAGCTTGCGTCGTATGTAAATTATTAAAACTAAATGATCTTATGAAGATGCTTCGATCACGCCAAGCATTGAGATAATCCGTTATACGCTGCTCCACGTAGAAAGTTGACCCATAACTAAATCGGAACATGGTCTTGCCTTTTGCTTATTAATGTGTAATTTTAGGTCCACTAATTAAAGCTTTGTAGAGGTTTTATTTTATTGAGTCGTCTGCCGATTTGTCGTCAAGAGTAAAATTCGTAGTCAGAAATCTTTCCCACTGTAGTTCGTGGTTTAATAGCCAATGTATCACTTTACATTGGTTTAGTTGATCTTAATGGGTTAAAGGTTTTAGTTAGCAATACAAAATAGATAAGTTTAAATGAGAGAGACATAGGGCCTAATATAATTAGACGAGCGACAAACAGTAGCGCGAAATTGTAATGCCCGGAGAGAATTCTGGATTTTGGGTCCAGCAACAGAAAAACAGCGTTTGACTCAAAATCAATGTTTATGAAAATCCATTAGTATACGACGGTGCAGTGTTTGGCTACAATGCTCGATAACACCAGTCTTAAACCCAATCGATTACGTGTCTTTCGTCATGGCATGTGTTATGAGAACAGCTATGCGCTATGCTTACGATATATAATAATCGTTATTCGTGAAAAGCACAGCATCAAAAAAGCAGTACACAAACAAGGAATAACACAAATTAACTGAACAAAAACCAAATAAAATCAAACTAATAATAAACTAATAAACTATGGCTGTTCTAGCGATGTTCTAGCAGTTTGTCATGTAGAAGCCAATCTGCTATCTGTTCACAGGTCAGGCGAGGCCTCAGCAGTACGTCAGTGGCGCCGCTCCATCTTTCTTCATGGGAGGGGATCAATACATCATCGGTGGATCAGATGCCTCTCCAGGAGAGTTCCCGTGGCAACTGTCTCAGACTCGTGGCGGTTCTCACAGCTGCGGAGCGTCGCTGTTGAGCTCCACCAAAGGCCTAAGCGCTTCTCACTGCGTCGATGGAGCGTAAGGGATGTAGCAGATGACGCTGTTACAGTGATCCAGACCGCCGTCTAAAATCAACAGCAGTACTGATAGTTAGGGCCTATATGTTTTCTTCTATTAGGCCGCCAGGCTCATACTCCCTTTCTGAGAGTCTAGGCGGAAAGTTTATTGAAGATATGATTGATATGGTTGATCCTCAATAGAGCGCTTTTATTAACCAAATTAAAATGCTTTGCAGCGGACAGTGTATTGATAGCATATGTTTCATTCAATTCACCAACAGAAAAATTGAGATTCCTTGTCTTGTTTGTTTTGGTCTTTACAAGTAATTTTCAAGGAGAAGCCACCGACATTTTCAGTCGGTACCTAAGGCTTGTTCACACCACTCGACTTCACTAACGCCATCGCAGCAGAATTGGCAATGCAAAAAGAACAGATATTCTCCATTTCCAAATGGCATAACTATTAACTACCTTAGCAAGATTAATCTTGCTACAAGTTTGCTAACGATTTCTACCAAACGTCACATGTTTGCATAGATGGCCATACGAGATCATGGCAAATTCACGATTAGGCCCAAATTTCTAAAGATCTTTGGCGAAATTTTCAATCGGTTTTAAACGTCAAGCGAATGGTTGAAAGTAATTCACAGCTAAAAACAATAGACTTATGAGTACGCCTATATTTGAGGAAATTACTCCTTATGAGTTACGGCGTCCTTGCAGTTAGGTAATTCAAAATTTCAATCCATAGAATTATTCAGTAGGATGTTTGCTTTTTAGTGTTGTTGCCAATTTGAGAGTCATCGCCGGTCTTCACGATCGCTCAAACACCGCTGGATCTCAGTCGACGGATTTGACCAGCTACACAATGGTAGATCCCTCGAAATTCAATTATTCTTTACGTCTTATAATAATAGTTATTATTATTATTATTATTATTATTATTATTATTATTATTACCATTATTTCTATTATCAGTCTTTTCTACAGAAAAGGTGCCGAAACGTATCTTTGTGTGCTATTTGCTTTATACAGCTTATAAGTTATATGCCATCTATTTTGGCCCTATATCTATCCATCTATCTAGCGAGTGCTTTCGCCGCTATTGAATTCAGCCAAATAATAGCACGATCGTCTGCGGACTGAATCAGTTGAAGACCGTCGTCTCCTAGCTTGGTTATTGCACAGGACCCCGCATTGTGAGTCATCGCTTGAATCTCTCGACACGGGGCATTTATCGGAGGCTGCAGCTTTCCATATGTGGATGAAGGCGACGCAGGGTCCCTGTCCGGTGCCAAAACGATTCATTAATGACCAGGTGGGACGAGGAAGATTGGGAGTCGGGAGTCGGATAGCAGGGTCGAGCATAAGGGCCTTGCTGACCACATCGGTCGATCTCCAGACTTCTATACTTTAAATACCATTATAATTATTATAACGCACGTTAAGTCATTCTCAACGCGGAACAATAATTAAGGTGAACAACGTCCAAGATCTCTATGCAGCGGTAGGGTCGGATTCGAGCCAGCGACCCTCTGATTACCTGTCAAGATTCATATCACTGCCCCATCGCTCCTTTTATTAATTAATGGTTATAAATGAGGGAAAGTGGGCTGATTTCCATAGATCCATTTTTTAGTCTTATGGAACAGAAATTTTCGTATGCCATTAGGCCTATTTGCATACGAACTTATGCAAACGATATCTGAAATTTACGCGGGATGTTTTTCATATACTTCAGCATGAAGAATACAACTCGGGCATCTATTCGTTCTCAAACGACGTCGCCATCTTGAATTTCGCAACTACAATTGTCGTTGGAGGCAATGTCCAGCTATTAACACTTCCAGCGGACAACAGCAACAATTACGCCGGACTTACCTGCGTCATTTCTGGATGGGGACGTGTAGGTAGGTACAGCTCATCCTCTATTTCTCAGACACACCTGTCCTTAAAGTATATAATTAAATGAACAAATGCTATGCTGTATACACGCAATTACTAGAGGTTTCCGGATATTTTCAGCCACAACTACAGTACAACTAAGGGTTTCCAATAGAGACTTCTCAAGACAATCTTCTAGTGCCTCCAATCGAATTGGGTCAAGATGTCAGTAGTTCTACCTCTTGATCGTTGAAAACATTAATTTCGTACTTCGATATATGATTAACGGCTCACCGCTCGAGACAAAGAATGTCGGAAATTCAAGAATTGTCCAACCAGATAGGCTACATGCAATGTAGTCTATGAAATCTATTAACTAATCTGGCGCATACGTTGTGACAGGTTCAAGCAACATTCTTCCCGATACACTGCAGAAGGCTTCCATTCCAGTCATCACCACAGCTGAATGCCAGAGTCTCGTAGACAACGTCATCGGTGCTCGCGTTTGGGACAATCACATTTGCCTATACGACTCTGCTAACCAAGTTGGATCCTGCAATGTGAGTATTGTATCATTCCTTCTCACTCTCTCTCTCTCTTTCTCTGACTTACTTTCTCTCTGCAGATACTTTACTACTCTTTTTGAGATCAGTAAATGAAGTAGGCCTACGCAATTCACGGTAGTTTCATGGAGTTTTTAGGTCCAGTTTTAGCGAACATCCACGGTTTTAGATTGACGACAAATGATTAAGGTGCTATAATATTATAAGTGCAACAATTATTTTACTTTATCTTAGCTTGAGAATTTACTTCCATTAAGACTTGCAATGGTGTCAGTAACGTCAGATATAACATAGCAATTCATTCATTCTTCTACTACTACTATTCTACTTATATTAATTATATTACTATTCCTTATATTATATTCCTTATATTCCTTCCTATTACTTATATTAATTATATTACTATATTATATTACTATTCTAGATATAATATCGTAGACGACCGTAATGCCAGATGATAATGATTTCACTTAGGCCCCTAAGACATTCGAATGAAAATGTGAAGAAACTGATCTGCGATGAGAATTGAAGGGATCTGTGTTTGCATTATAAGGGAAGTAAATGATTCTGATAGTTTTCTAACTGTGATAATTTTTTTTCGCATTTAGGGTGACAGCGGTGGTCCACTCAACTGCCCGGATGGTGGAACGGTAGTCGCTGGAATTACGTCTTGGGGCGTATCCAGCGGTGGTGATTGTCTGCAGACTTATCCATCCGTCTACACCAGAACCAGTGCCTACCTGGCTTGGATCGGCAGTCACTAAACTAAACAGGACGTGACTTATACTCTTAACAACCGCTCCGCTGTTCACAGATATACGTCAATTAAATTGCGGACATACGTTGTATATGGAATAGGCTAATGTTATACGTTGAAGACGAACTGCCAATGTATGATTACTGATTTCTAATAAATTTCTTCAAACAATCAAATGTGTGTCAAGTTATTTGCCATTTAAGAACAATCAGTTACAAATAGAGAATAAAACAGTCTCATTGTGCAGATATGAGTCATGTGACGCTCATAGAAAACTGCTAAAACCGCGATATCCAACATCTAGGCCTACTTGCATTTAAGAGTTTCTATGTCGTTGATATTTACACGATCCCCGAGACTAATTAGACCGTACACCCGTGTTTTATTCACACCCCTGGCCTTTGGAGGACACATTGACTTTGCTGGAGAGGAAGAGACACAGTTCAATGCAAAAATTTGTGCCAGTGCTGCTATTTTTGGCGGGGACGGGAATTTTGAGAGGATTTGTGAGTTCCACCTCCCGCTAACAGGCATGGGTAAAAACGGCTTTCCACTAAACAGTAGGACAACACACGACTGCTAGTGCTGAAGCAAACCAGGGCAGGTCCTAGACGTAGGCGAAGTAGGCGGCTGCGAACTTTCGTGGGTGGCGGTTTTGGACCAATATAATTTTGCTTTAATAATTTTTGAAGATTTTGGAGCAAAATTCTGATAATATTGTCTGAACATTCTTTGAAATGCCTTAAAGTTGCTCTGTATTTATATTATGTGAGAATTGGCATGGTCCTACAAGCTTCAGCGGCAAATCTTGCCATTTTATGGGGACGGCACTTATAATGAATTCAATAAAATATGCACAAGAACCCCATATTTAATAATATTTACACAACACTTTTTGCAACTGGTTAACCTAAAAGTAATAATTTTACACTTATATTATAGTGATAATAAAACAATTAAGATCATGTTTGCATAGTTGTATTATTACATTAAGTACATTTGTGGGGCTCAGCTACATTACATGTCGCCTACTCTAAAAAATTCGTCGGACCGGCCCTGAGCATAATTTAGTAACACAGGCCTAATGACTCTCTGAAAGTTTAACATGCTCCAAATTTATTATTGTAATATACCAATATCACATATAGCAACATTTCTCTGTAGACTCCGCGGATATATTTGCAGGTGTGTTTGGTGGTTCTGATTTCTGTCATTGCATGACCAATAAATTTAGGCACAAAGCTTCTCCCATATAATGATGACCGGCAGTTTTACAATGACCGAATTCAGATCCTTCATTTCCCTTTGATGACATGAATTAGGCGGACCGTCATTCTCGAGGCCAGATGGTATGCGAAAGTGAGGAAGATCAAAGAGAAGATGAATCGATGATATTCTTGAATGGACTGGACTTGACATCCAAAATGCAATACACATGGCCAAAGAAAGGAAAGGGCCATGGACGAGCACTTCTACACCGTTGGCTCCGACGGTCCTTATGGAATGTGGAGTGTGATGATGATGATGAATTTCAAAGCAGATTGGAAAATGCCCCTGAGCTAATATGTATGGTCAATAACTTAGAGTCAAGTACATTTTTATTCACTGTTTAGTTGGTTTTTATTCACTGGTTTAGTTGTAGTTCTGTTACGGTTTCACCTCGAGCAGTCTCGGTCGGTTTCGGTTCGGTTTGGACCGAAAAACCACGGTTTCGGTTCGGTTCGGTTTTTTAACCCTAGGTTAGGGTTAGGGTTAACCCTAACTCTAACCCTAGGGTTAGCGATAGGTTAACCCTAACCCTATGACCTCTTTTTGCTTTCAGGGATTTTGGAGAGGAAAAATGATACAATTATGACCTCTTTTTGCTTGTCAGGGTTTTTCGAGAGGAAAAAATACAAGAATGACCTTTTTGAGGACTTTAGTAAGAAATAAAAAATAAAATGACGTTACGCGATTTTTGAAAATGGGGGGTCGGCCCGTTGTGACGTCATATTTTAGGGTCCGACGTTGCGTGACGTTGCGTGACGTAGGGGGGTAAAAAAGTGACAAATTCGCGTGACGTCATTTATGTACGGCCCCTTTATTCAAGTCACCTCTTTTCAGTTGATGCAAATGCCAGTAGGCCTAATTTTAAACTCGTCATGATTTAAAGTGGCTTAGATTGCATTACTGCACGTGTGAAAGCCACTAGGGGCACTAACCGGGCTTGAACCCGCTCCGTTAGCCTCAGGGATATTTCTAGGATTGTGGATTTGGGGGTGGGGGTGTCTATCTCAATTTTGAAGGTGTCCGGAGCTAATTGGCATTCCACACTAAACTGGCACTGCGCGACACTACTAATGCAGCCATTTTAAAATTGTTTTTACTGATTTCAATAATGACGTCAGACTCTGACTCATCATAGAAATATAGACATGCCAGAAGAACAACACTCGTTATTTTAGCGTTTAAAAGCTGTGCATTGATTGAACTGCATTCAAAATGCATTAAATGCATTTAATGCATTGAAAAAAGAGATCATAGGGTTAGTGTTAACCCTAACCCTAACCTAGGGTTTTAACCCTAGGTTAGGGTTAGCGTTAACCCTAACCTAAGGTTAAAACGGAAGAAAACCGTCCAATTTGCATGGTCAAAACCGCGGTTTCGGTTCGGTTCGGTTTTGACCGAAAAACCGCGGTTTCGGTTCGGTTCGGTTAACCGTAACAGCACTATTTAGTTGTTTTGTTAATTACAACAACAATCAGCGCTTCTTTATTTCTTACAGGCTAGATTTGTTAGGTGGCTCAATTTCTATAATATAAATAACAAGAATAATGGGGCTTAGTGTGGCTCAGTAGTGAGAACCACTGTGAGAACCAATGTGCCCCATTTGGCCTTTCATTCAAATTAAGTCACGGATTTTCCGGTTATTCTCGTTATTGTATTTTTTTGTTCCTGAGTATACAAATAGCAACAAACTTTGTAGTAGTCAATGTCATAGCATGCTTTGCTCAATTGCAATACTTTGTAAGCGCGCGTTTTGGAGTGGGCACTTGCAAAGAGGGATTATGAAGAAAATCAAAATAAGGCGCTATATAAGATAGGACATAGAGATGAATTTAAGAGGGCCGTCATCTTGTGGGCTATAGTACAGTTCGTCGTGCCAAGTTGAAGGGCGGCGTTCGCCATTATGTGAAATGTGATGTAGATTTTATGTTTTAATAAATAGATATTGAATGTTGAAACTTGACATTGTTTGGGAGTTTACACTCTCTAATACTACAACGTGTAACAATGCCTAATCTAATAACTATACAAGACCAATCAACTATCGTACTGCTTGATGGTGTTGTTTCTCACGAATCAAGTTTCTCAATAAATGCTCAAATTGCTTTTCAGGTATTTTCACTACTATAGCTGATATTATCTGCTCCCAATTCATTCCATCTGTTTACTCTTCTAACACTGAAAATTTTGTTTGTCTCCCAACCCATTTCTATATGTCTAAAAAATTCACATTACGCCCTCGGGTTCCGAAAATCACTGCAACTCGCGCATTTTCAGTGGCTGGGCAGAGAATATGGAACTAATTTCCAGCATTGGTCCGATCCGCTGTCTCTTATGCCGACTTACGACTTTTCGATCAAGACTCAAAACGTAGACCTACGTCGGCCTACCTGTTCTTTTAACTTCTTTATTACCTATCCGCCATAACCAGGACCGAAAATCGGATTGACTTATTGGATCTGACAATGGAGAATTACGTTCCAACCGCAATGACCTTTTGGATTAAATGACCCTACGTGAATGACCCGAACCTTTGGCAATAGCTACTTCATACCAAGATTAAGCGCCTAGGAATAAGGAGCAACTAAAGTCCTGATTTTACTTACCTACTTACTTACTTACGATTCTACTTCGGAGCGACTACCGACTGATGCAAATTATATAGTTTGCCAAAAACTTAGCATGATTAATTGATAGAAATATATTTAAGAATTTTTAAGAAATCATAGTTTTCTGCTGGTTGTTTTTCTGAGACATCCTGTTTATATACATATATTTACAGTATATAAAATAGACCAATTACTGTCATAAGTAAGTATGCCTACTGTCATAAGTCTTTCGGGAACGAAGTATCGAGAATATTTATATCTATATATACACTGCTTAACAGGTATTATGTACACGTTGGGGTGTGTTTGCACCCCAAAGTTCTAATGAGGGTTAATTATGATTATTAATTTAATAACCCATGTCATTTCTTTATACGTATGCTCGATTTTTTAATAGGCTAATCTCAATGATCCTATCCTCCAATCGTATGTTTGTGCATATCAGAAATATACAAGACAAACTCTTTATCGTGTGTTAGTTTCTTGTCCATAAAACAGAGCATAACATTCGACGATCTATGCCTCTTCCTAAATACGATTGCGTCATAGAGATTTTTAAATGTCTGTTTAATTCTGCTCAAAATGTTTTTCTGTTAAGTTTTCTTTGGTACGCTAACCAATTCGTGTTTTTTATCTTACCGAGTGAAATTTCAACATAATTTTTCCAAAGATCGTCCAGACAATGAGAGATTGCCACCTACTTTGCAGGTCTACACAAAATTCTATTTTAATTCTACCATCATTTATAGCCTGTTGTGCATTGAATCACTTTTATAACAAATTCTTCGCAATGCAGACTTGTAAAATTGCATAAAAACACGAAAAAAGTCACGTCTCGTTTTCATAGACGACGAGCTAAAACGATGTCGCCCAAGGAATACACGAAAGACTGAACATATCAAGCCTAAATTCAGACATCGAATGAGTCCACAGATGCAGCAAAACAGCTAAGAGACAGTCGTCCCAGTAAAAAGTCGAGTATTAGCGCATTGTCTGAGAGATTTTGAAGTGACGACAGATGCTTGGTCGGAACGCTGAATGGCCTATCTGGTACACAACAGCAGGTCGGACTGCGTGGGTGTAGCCTACATATGAGTGCAAGTTCAGATCACAATTTCATTTTCTTGCCGTTTTCTATATATGTCCTGCCACCTTTGAGCTTTCTTATCACGTCTATTGTAATCTGGTCGCGAATCGGTTCGATCTCCGAAAATGCTCTAGATAATCTCAAAGGACTACATGGGATGCTTCGAATAATTCCAGAGTTGATAACAGGCTGCACAAATATATCCTTCTTAGATAAGCAGATTGTTTTCTTCCCAGAACACATTCTTCACAGGACAGATTCTCTATAAACCTGGACGTTCTGGACGGTTAGCTTCACAATCGTCAAGAACTCTCTTCAGACATTGAAGATGCATTCCGTCGTGGTTCTTCTCGCTCTCATCGGCCTCAGTAAGTCCTGAAACAAGTGGCTGCATCGACGCCTGCGAAGCAGCACACTTTTTCTAGTAGAAAAATAAATTTGCCTCAACATTAAACGATAATCTAATATAAAAATGTTCGCATATATTTCAGCAGTATTTGACTGTGGTCGGAAATGAAAGAAGTTAAGCTTGCGTCGTATGTAAATTATTAAAACTAAATGATCTTATGAAGATGCTTCGATCACGCCAAGCATTGAGATAATCCGTTATACGCTGCTCCACGCAGCAACTTGACCCATAACTAAATCCGAATATGGTATTGCCTTTTGCTTATTAATTAATGTTAAATTATAGGTCCACTTATTAAAGCTTTGTAGAGGTTTTATTTTATTGAGTCTTCTGCCGATATGTCGTCAAGAGTAAAAATCGTAGTAAGAAATCTTTCTCACTGTAGTTCTGGTTTAATAGCCAATGTATCAATCCGGTTTTAGTTGATCTCGCAAAGGTGGGTTAGCAATAAAAAATAGATAAGTTTAAATGAAAGAGGCATAGGGTCTAATATGATTAGACGAGCGACAAACAGTAGCGCGAAATTGTACTGCCCAGAGAGAATTCTGGATTTTGGTTCCAGCAACAGAAAAAGAGCGTTTGACAAGAATATTCGAAGTTTCCTGTGCCTCGAAGTCAATGTCTATGAAAATTCATTAGCATACGACGGTGCAAGGTTTGGCTACAATACACGATGAGTCTAAAACCCAATCGATTGCGTGACTTTCGTCATGGCAGGTGTTTCGAGAACAGCTGTGCGCTATGCTTACGATATGTGGCTATTCTAGCGATGTTCTAGCAGTTTGTCATGTAGAAGCCAATCTGCTATCTGTTCACAGGTCAGGCGAGGCCTCAGCAGTACGTCAGTGGCGCCGCTCCATCTTTCTTCATGGGAGGGGATCAGTACATCATCGGTGGATCAGATGCCTCTCCAGGAGAGTTCCCGTGGCAACTGTCTCAGACTCGTGGCGGTTCTCACAGCTGCGGAGCGTCGTTGTTGAGCTCCACCAAAGGCCTAAGCGCTTCTCACTGCGTCGATGGAGCGTAAGTATTACGACGATTACGCTGTTACAGTGATCCAGACCGCCGTCTAAAATTAACAGCAGTACTGATAGTTAGTGCCTATATGTTTTCTTCTATTAGACCGCTAGGCTCATACTCCCTTTCTGAGAGTCTAGGCGGAAAGTTTACGCATATGATTGATATGGTTGATCCTCAATAGAGCGCTTCTATTACCAAATTAAAATGCTTTGCAGCGGACAGTGTATTGATAGCATATGTTTCACTCAATTCACCAACAGAAAAATTGAGATTCCTTGTCTTGTTCGAATTGGTCTTTGCAAGTAATTTTCAAGGAGAAGCCACCGACATTTTCAGTCGGTACCTAAGGCTTGTTAACACCACTCGACTTCACTAACGCCATCGCAGCAGAATTGGCAATGCAAAAAGAACAGATATTCTCCATTTCCAAATGGCATAACTATTAACTACCTTAGCAAGATTAATCTTGCTACAAGTTTGCTACGATTTCTACCAAACGTCACATGTTTGCATAGATGGCCATACGAGATCATGGCAAATTCACACGATTAGGCCCAAATTTCTAAAGATATTTGGCGAAATTTTCAATCGGTTTCAAACGTCAAGCGAATGGTTGAAAGTAATTCACAGTTAAAAACTATAGACTTATGAGTACGCCTATGCTGCATACGAAATTACTCCTTATGAGTTACGGCGTCCTTGCATGCAGTTAGGTAATTCAAAATTCCAATCTATAGAATTATTCAGTAGGATGTTTGCTTTTTAGTGTTGTTGCCACTTTGACAGTCATCGCCGGTCTTCACGATCGCTCAGGCACCCCTGGATCTCAGGAGACGGATTTGACCAGCTATACAATGGTAAATCCCTCGAAATTCAATTCATCTATACGTCTTATAATAATAGTTATATTATTATTATTATTATTATTATTATTATTATTATTATTATTATTATTATTATTATTATTATTTTAGTCCTTTTCTACGCGAAAAGGTTCCGAGACGCATCTTTGTGTGCTACTTGTTTTATATATCTTATTTATATACCATCTATTTAGGCCCTATCTATCCATCTATCTAGCGAGTGCTTTCGCCGCTATTGTATTCAGCCAAATTATAGCACGATCGTCTGCGGACTGAATCAGTTGAAGACCGTCGTCTCCTAGCTTGGTTATTGGACAGGACCCCGCATTGTGAGTCATCGCTTGAATCTCTCGACACGGGGCATTTATCGGAGGCTGCAGCTTTCCATATGTGGATGAAGGCGACGCAGGGTCCCTGTCCGGTGCCAAAACGATTCATTAATGACCAGGTGGGACGAGGAAGATTGGGAGTCGGGAGTCGGATAGCAGGGTCGAGCATAAGGGCCTTGCTGACCACATCGGTCGATCTCCAGACTTCTATACTTTAAATACCATTATAATTATTATAACGCACGTTAAGTCATTCTCAACGCGGAACAATAATTAAGGTGAACAACGTCCAAGATCTCTATGCAGCGGTAGGGTCGGATTCGAGCCAGCGACCCTCTGATTACCTGTCAAGATTCATATCACTGCCCCATCGCTCCTTTTATTAATTAATGGTTATAAATGAGGGAAAGTGGGCTGATTTCCATAGATCCATTTTTTAGTCTTATGGAACAGAAATTTTCGCATGCCATTATTTGAATACGAACTTATGCAAACGATATCTGAAATTTACGCGGGATGTTTTTCATATACTTCAGCATGAAGAATACAACTCTGGCATCTATTCGTTCTCAAACGACGTCGCCATCTTGAATTTCGCAACTGCAATAAACGTTGGAGGCAATGTCCAGCTATTAACACTTCCAGCGGACAACAGCAACAACTACGCCGGACTTACCTGCGTCATTTCTGGATGGGGACGTGTAGGTGGGTACAGCTCATCCTCTATTTCTCATACACACCTGTCCTTAATGTATATAGTTAAATGAGCAAATGCTATACACACAATTACTAGAGGTCTCCGGATATTTTCAGCAGCAATTACAGTACTACTAAGGGTTTCCAATAGAAACTTCTCAAAACAATCTTATAGTGCCTCCAATCGAATGGGTCAAGGTGTCAGTAGTTCTACCTCTTGATCGTTGAAAACATTAATTTCGTGCGCCCATATATGAAAATATCCACTTTGATTAACGGCTCACCGCTCGAGACAAAGGATGTTAGAAATTCAAGAATTGTCCAACCAGATACATGTAATGTAGTCTATGAAATCTATTAACTAATCTGGCGCATACGTTGTGTCAGGTTCAAGCAACGTTCTTCCCGATACACTGCAGAAGGCTTCCATTCCAGTCATAACCACAGCTGAATGCCAGAGTCTCGTAGACAACGTCATCGGTGCTCGCGTTTGGGACAATCACATTTGCCTATACGACTCTGCTAACCAAGTTGGATCCTGCAATGTGAGTATTGTATCATTCCTTCTCACTCTCTCTCTCTCTCTCTCTCTGACTTACTTTCTCTCTGCAGATACTTTACTACTCTTTTTGAGATCAGTAAATGAAGTAGGCCTACGCAATTCACGGTAGTTTCATGGAGTTTTTAGGTCCAGTTTTAGCGAACATCCACGGTTTTAGATTGACGACAAATGATCAAGGTGCTATATAAGTGCAACAATTATTTTATTTTATCTTAGCTTGAGAATTTACTTCCATTAAGACTTGCAGTGGTGTCAGTAACGTCAGATATAACATGACTATTCATTCATTCTTCTACTACTACTATTCTATTATATACTACTACTATTCTACATATAATATCGTAGACGACCGTAATACCAGATGATAATGATTTCACTTAGGCCCCTAAGACATTCGAATGAAAATGTGAAGAAACTGATCTGCGATGAGAATTGAAGGGATCTGTGTTAGCATTATAAGAAAGTTAAATGATTCGGATAGTTTTCTAACTGTGATAAAATTTTTATTGGCATTTAGGGAGACAGCGGTGGTCCACTCAACTGCCCAGATGGTGGACAAACGGTAGTCGCTGGAATTACGTCTTGGGGAGTATCCAGCGGTGGTGATTGTCTGCAGACTTATCCATCCGTCTACACCAGAACCAGTGCCTACCTGGCTTGGATCGGCAGTCACTAAACTAAACAGGATGCGACTTATACTCTTAACAACCGCTCCGCTGTTCACAGATATACGTCAATTAAATTGCGGACATACGTTGTATATGGAATAGGCTAATGTTATACGTTGAAGACGATCTGCCAATGTCTGATTACTGAATTCTAATAAATTGCTTCAAACAATCAAATGTGTGTCATGTTATTTGCCATTTTTGAACCATCAGTTACAAATAGAGGATAAAACAGTCTCATTGTGCAGATATGAGTCATGTGACGCTCATAGAAAACGGCTAAGACCTCGATATCCAACATATAGGCCATCTTGCATTTAAGAGATTCTATGTCGCTGATATTTTCACGATCCCCGAGACTGATTAGACCGTACACCCGTGTTTTATTCAGACTCCTGGCCTTTAGAGGACACATTGACTTTGCTGGAGAGGAAGAGATACAGTTCAATGCAAAATGTGTGTCTGTGCTACTATCTTTGGCGGAGAGAGGAATTTTGAGAGGTTGTGGGAGAAGCATCTCCCGCTAACAGGCATGGGTAAAAACGGCTTTCCACTAAACAGTAGGACCACGCAGGACTGCTAGTGCTGAAGTAAACCAGGGTAGATCCTAGACGTAGACAATGTTCCCTCTAAGCTGTGTGCGCGCGCGTACAGAGGTCACAAAGCAAGCGCGCAGAGGAAAATATGGAGCGCACAAATTTTTGAAAACATTTTCCATTGCTTACATGTCATACACGTACTTACTGATTGATAAAGATACACGCTTTGTTGCGAACTTGCAACGGTTCCATACAATTACGAACTTCTGGTCTAGACTATGACCAAAAGGTCTTTTATTTAATGAGTTGTGCAAAGCACGCGGTTACAAATATCGACGAAATTAAAAGAACACAAAGTCAGCGATAGAAATGTCTTAAAATAGAGATCTGAAATCATTGACGTAAACGAGGAAGAAAAAGTGGGGAGCTGAGCCCTGTACCTTCCCGTTTCCCTATCATAACCTCTAAAACCTCTAAAAAATGGGGGACTTGCGCCTATAGATGTAATAGAAGTTTACGCTTATGTTTGAAATGAAAACGAACAGCGACTTCATGAAGAGTTCATGGTTGCCCTTGATTGTGAACAGTTTCAGGATCTAGCAAATCGAATGGTTGTAGGAGGGACATGTCTAACATTCAGCGCAAACTGTGAACTGCGATTTAGCTTAATGAATATGTCGAAGAACAAGAGAAGGAATCAATTAGAGCAGGGTTTCCTCAAAATTTTGGAACTGCGGCCGACTTCAGCGGTTTTGTAAAGTGCTGCGACCCTCATAACAGCATGCAATGTAAAAAATGCATTGCGCCATCTGGCGAACGTTGGTTGAAAGAAATCTTTTGAGTTTTGAATAAATGGCAAAACAAAAGGTTACATGTGGTAGCCGCCCCAGCTATGACCGCCCCAGTTATGACCGCCCCGGTTATGACCGCCCCAGCTATGACCGCCCCGGTTATGACCGCCCCAGTTATGACTGCCCCAGTTACTCTATGGGTTTTGACGAAAAGCAGTGTACCCTAACCCGTACGGGGTCATATTATCATTACCCACACCATAAACCAGACACGAAACACTAACCCTAAACGATACTGACGGCAGCCATAGCTGGGGCGCTCGTAACGGGGCGGTCATAACTAGATATAAGTAGATGTGCCATATGATCGATTCTTTACATTGGCACACTATAGCAGCACAATTAAGAGGCCACAAGTGCAAATTGTTTAAGCAGAGGGTTGGTCCAAGAAAGAAAAACTTTTTTAGTGCAAGGGTTGTAGACAAATGGAACAGTTTGGACGAGGTGGGAGTGACAGTTGAAACAGTAAACGGATTCAAAGGCTATCTAGATAAACTAGGTTATTGAATGCAGATGGTTACATCAGTGGTTTTCACACAGGCTTACTTAGCCTCCTAAACCACTTAAAATCACATTATTATTAACTTTGGCGGTCATAACTTTGGCGGTCATAACCGGGGCGGTCATAGCTGGGGCGGCTATAATGTTATACCAAACAAAGGCTCTGATCCCATTCGAATGAAAAAGTGACAAATATATTAGACGGAATTATTTATATTTTTGCCAATAAGACCAAAAGAGAGAGATATTGAAATTTCTTGAAAATTACCTTCTTAAAATTTTGCCGGGAACATACCTTTGTTACGCGTCTTAAAAATCCTATGAATATGGCAAAATTTCTTAACTGTCAGGTTTTTCTTTTACTATAACAGAGATTCCCTGTTGTTTGTGGGGTTTCAGAGCAAAGTGGTCGGAATACGCTTTCCTTGCGTTATTGCGAAATAATATCAAGTTTTAAAAAGTACTATAGGTCAGGATTTCCCTAACTTTTTGGACCTGTGATACTCAGTTCAGAGGTTTTGTAACATGCGTGACCCTGCAAAATTATTGTCAACTAAAATTGCATGAAAATTTCATAAAATACTAATCAGTTTAATATAAACTGTGTGTGGAGGATTGCATGCATATAATTTTCTTAAGACCTAGAGTAAGTCTACTTGCAAGAGGAAGGTATAGGGTTTGCTCTCCCCTCCCACCAATTTTTCTTCCAAGTTAATGCCAATACATGTGTTTATATTCTAACCTGATGGGAAAATTGTAAAAAGTGGATCATTGACCGACAAGAGTGTTCTGAGGCGTATTAACTTGTTAGCAAATAAGTAGTGCTAATTACGGACAAATTCTTGACGCGCACAAAAGTTGACAACTCCAACACTGATTCCGGGCCTCTTGTTCAAAAAACGGAAACGGGCTAGATTAAATCCTGTCCCGGGCCCTGGAAGAAGGGGGCCCCGAAGAGTGGTTGCAACTTACTAAATAATGATTTATTTTTACATTTTATTATACTATTTCAATATTACTGCTACAAAGTGAGTAATTATTGAATTAGGGAATCAATCTTATTTTTAGAACGGTGTAATCTATAGCCTATAGGGGCCCCTATATCCTATAGGGGCCCCCATATCAAGGATGTCCCTCGGCCCCCGAAAGTCATGCTGTACCCACTGCAGGCTAACCTAAACTTTTAGGGAGACCTGTCACTGATCTTAGTTTGGAGGAGGGGGTCAAAAGTTTTTGACATAATTATAGGGGGTGTCACTGAAAGTTGACGGTTGTTGACAAAGGGGAGGGGTCAAAAATTGTCCAAAAATTGTTGACATAATTAACGGAGAGCCCCTAAACAGTTTCATGTTACGCCCTCGGGTTCCGAAAACCACTGCAACTCGCGCAGTTCCAGTCGTTGGGCCGAGAATATGGAACTCATTCATGGGCGTCCGCAGAAATTTTTCCAAGGGGGTGCAAAACAGGGTCTTGTGACGAAAGAAATGAAAAAAAATTCCAGGGGGTGCAAAACAAGGTTTTGTGATGAAAGAAGCAAGTAATTTTACTTTTTCATAATTCCACAATTTTCCAGGGGGTGCGTTTGCATCCCCTTGCACCCCTCTCCGGACGCCCATGAACTCATTCCCAGCATTGGTCCGATCCGCTGTATCTTACAAGTATGTCGACTTACGACTTTTCGAATTTCGATCAAGACTCAAAACGTAGGCATACGTAGGCTTACCTGTTCTTTATCCGCCATTATCAGGACCGAAAATACTGTAGGATTGATTTATTGGATTTGACAATGTGGAATTACGTTCCAAGTTCCAACCGTAATGTTCATCTGAATTAAATCAGTGTTTATTCTAGGCCCTTATTGGGGGATTCCCCCCCCCCCAATGAAAAAATCCCCCCACAAAAATTTATATGTTGCATGGGGATATGGAAATTTTCCCTCCAAAAAGTGTGGCGATGGGGTTTTTTCATTTTTTGGAGGGGAGGGGAAAATAAGGAAGACTGTCACAGAGCGTTTAAGAAGGGAAAACGGGCATATGACCTTTTTTCCTCGTCACCACATTTTTATAGGGAGATGACCTTTTTTGCTCGTCAAGACTTTTGTTGAGACGTCCAACCTTGCCCCCCAACATTTCAAAATCCCCTCCCAATGTCAAGGTGGCTAGAATAAATACTGGGATTAAATTTAAATGGCCCTTCGTAAATGGTTTTCTGTCAGTTCCTGGACGGTCATTTCCTGAACTGTCATTGTAAATGGAAGTAAATAGGTAGGTAGTTAGGTAGGTAGGTAGATAGGTATGTAGGAAGATAGGTAGGTACATAGGTAAGGTAAAACAATTACGTACAAGGCGGACAGCAGCTGACCATTAATAATAAGCATCTTGTCGAATAGCATTTCCCGAATACTTGCCAGCGTCTTAAGCTCATATTTGTCACAATTATTCAAGTTATTGTCAAATGGATACTAGGCCTATATTGAATATGGATGTTTAAATTACCGTGATATTGAAACGAACCTCGTTTCGCCCCTAGCCGCTAGAGGGCAGGGTCCCGACGAACCTCATTTCGCCCATGGTCGCTAGACGGCGACCGCGGGGTATAAAAACGAATGCACAGCCATATTCGCGGTCTTGAAGTCTTGGAGTCGGGCGGTCTTGAGGTCGAGCGGTCGGGCGGTCTTGGGTCTTGGAGTCGGGCGGTGGTGCGGTCTTGAGATTGGGGTCATCAGCTTGGGGCATCGGGCACTTTTCGGCTGCTGTTGCTGGGCTGGGATCGCAGGGCCCGAGGGTCTTTAGGGCGGCCATTTGTCCAGTTTAGTTGAGGTTTGAATGCTGTATGTAAAGTTGACGTATAAGCGTATATTTTGTTATAATAATAAGCACTCTTTATCATCTACGTTCGTGTTTCCTTTTCGGAGTGCGGCATCGACGCACTTCGGATTATAAGTCTCCGACCAGACCGGCGGAGCCTTACCAACGCGGGCAATTTCGGATCCTGGGGAGACGCAAAAGACCCATAAAGCTTTTCAATATGTTTACCTAGACGTGTTATTACTTATTAGGTCTAGGCCTACAGACCTTGTCTTGATATTAAGACTGCGTCCACAATCGCCACCTCTATAGTCCACTCCAAATTAGATTACTGTAACTCCCTCTACTATAACCTTCCCAAAGCCTCCATCAACAAATTGCAATCAATACAAAATGCTTTAGCTCGTGCTGTTACTATGTCACCTAAATTCTCCCATATTTCACCCATACTAAAATCATTACATTGGCTTAAAATAACTGAACGTATCCAATATAAGATAATAACACTTACACATAGCTCACTTCAGTCATCAAAACCTGTCTACCTTAGATCACTATTAACCCCTCAGCCTCCTCGACCCACACACGCTCGTCATCTCATCTCACTCTGTCACGCCCGCTAAATCAGTCATCCCTGAAAATTTGCAACCGTGCCTTCTCATATGCTGCACCTGAACTCTGGAACTCGATCCCAGCTTCCCTTCGCACACTTGGACACTTTAAAACAATAAAATCTGATTCCTCATTTCCTATAATTCCCGCACTATCTCCTCAAGTCTTCAGGTCTAAGCTTAAATCCTTCCTGTTTCTTAAATCATTTCCGCCATAGCTGTAACAACCTAGCCTCACTGCCCTTCGGATATTGACCATTGCCTGGCTGATCCCACACCTTTCCTATGGCTATTTTAAGAGAGGCTGAGCGCCTAAGAATAAGCAGCTACTGTTTGTGCTGCTTTCCAAGGCGCTATAGAAATCCACGAGATTTTACTTTACTTTACTTTACCATCGTTGTCACGTGTACGCTGTAGCTGTGTATATATGCTTGTAGTGATTTATATATCATAGTGCAGGCCTATAGGTCTACACTTGTTTACATACACTTAAAGGTAGAACAATAGGAACGGTCCAGCATGCAACTAACGGCCAGGAAGTGACGGTTTAGGAAGTGACGGGCCAGGAACTGACGAGGCACCTTCGTAAATAACCCGAACCTTTGGCAATTGCTGCTTCATGCAAAGATTTAAGCGCCTAGGAAGAGCTATGGAAGTCCTGATTTTGGAAAGCTATAGAAATTCACGAGATTTTACTTACTTACTGACGATTCTACTCAGGGACGTCATTTGGGGGGGCAGGGGGGGCATTTGCCCCCCTGATTTTGAGGAAAAAATTTTTTTTCTTGTGTTATTTAGTATTTAGTTTTTTACATGTCCTAAAGGAGCGCCTGATATGATGTGGAGTAGTCTAGTCTGAAAAGTAACTAACCGTTATAAACGGCTGACGAGCAAAAAAAAGGTCGTCAACTTTTTCGCAAACTTGTAACTTGTCAGGTCAAAAGTGTTTTGCCCCCCCCCCCCTGAAAAACAGTGAAATGACGTCTCTGATGCTAATTTCTACTTCAGACTCAGAGTGATTGCCGACTGATGCGAATTATTTAGGCTAGTTTGTTAAAAACTTAACTTGATTTATATTGGCATAGGAACTTCTATTAGGAAGCGTTACTGCCAGTGTTATTTCTAGGATTTTGAATTTGGGGGTGTCGTGAAAATCTGGGGGTGACGAAATTTTGAAATCTCTCCCCGAAAAAAGGCTGACGAGCAAAAGAAAAAAGGTCGTCCAAGGCAGGATGTGTACGTACATTACCAAATTTTGGGGGAGGGTGTTGGGGGTGTAACGTTAAATTTTTGGGGGTGTGTCGACTTCAAATTGGGGTTGGGGGTGGGGAGGTGGGGGGTAAAAATATGCTTGGTTACTGCCTGTGTGAAAGGATTGTAGGACATTCTCCCCTGGACATAATCCCCCGAACATTATCCCCCAGATACACCCTTTGAAATGACACAGCCGAGCATAATCCCCCCTTTGTTTACTCTATGGACTTTGACTATAATCATTACCCACACCATAAACCAGACACTATAAACACTAACCCTAAACGATAGGCCTACTGACGGCAGCCATGGCATCAGATAACCGATAAGTATCTTTTAAAATTAAGATCAATTACTTTTTTGCCGGGAGAATATGTCCGCGAGGGATAATTCCAGGGGGATAATGCCCGGGAGGATTATGTCCAGTGGCGGCTCCACCGGGGGTGCAGGGGGGGCCCGTGCCCCTATTGAGTGCCTGGACCCCCAAGTGGCCCCCCAGTTGGGACCCTATACTTAATGCTACATACATTAAACAACAAATGGTTGGTCCCCATGATTAGAAGTTGCCACCCCAACGGCCCCCCACTTGCCAAATCCTAGAGCCGCCACTGATTATGTCCACGGGAGAATGTCCGTATACCGTGTGAAATCCACTATAGGAACGCCATTTGTCAGCCTATCGCTCCAGCGCGTAACCCACCCTGCATTGTTACGCGGCTCCGCCTCGAATTAGTTATTATGAACTTTAGAAAACAGTGAAACCTCTTGCTAATTTCAACTTTTGCGTAGTTTCAAATTTTATTTTTAATCTTCTAAAATCTTCTTGATTTTTGAGAAGACATCTTTGATTTATGGACTGGCGGCATAAACCATAGACTTTAATATCATATAATGTATTATAATAAATCTATGGCAGAAACGCAAGTGTCATTCTATGGCGGCGGTTGTCACTGCTTAACAGTTCTACAGCGCCATACTTATAATAATAATAATAATAATAATAATAATAATAATAATAATAATAATAATAATAATAATAATAATAATAATAATAATAATAATAATAAATAATGTTATGTCGTTGTCTCGTTTAGTTTCGGTTGTCCTGTGTTGTCGCAGCCACCATTGCCAGTCAGTCGGTCAGTTGCAACAGTTGCACTGCTTTTGTGCTGATTCGGTAATAATATAATTTTTGTCTTAAAATGAGTATATTCGATCAAGAGATTCAAGACGGTTAATTGGATAATTTTAAAAAATAGCCTTTATGTAGCGCTTTTACGTGATGTAAGCATACATGCTTAGGCACTTATTCTTGTTGCTTGACCTTAGAAACGCATTATTATTATTATTATTATTATTATTATTATTATTATATTATTATTATTATTATTGTTATTATTATTATATTATTATTAGTAGTAGTAGTAGTAGTAGTATTAATAGTATTAGTGGTAGTTTTCACATTTAGCGAATCTTATAGCGAAGGATGCTGAACATTTCATGGACGGAAAAGAAAACCAATGAAGAGATTTTGAATGAAATGGGAATAGAAAGAAGTCTAATGGCAACCATCAAAAATAGGCAGCTTTCCTTCTTTGGACATGTAATGAGGAAGGAAGGATTGGAGCATTTGGCAATAACCGGAAAAGTGGAGGGAAAAAGAGCCAGAGGAAGGCAGAGAAACACATATGTAGACTGCCCACGACAAGGAATTGAGGGAATAATGAATAACATCGAACTAATAAAAGGATGTCAAGATAGAACAAAGTGGAAATCCATGATCGTTAACGTAGAAATACACAGCACCTAAAGAAGAAGAATAGTAAATCTCTTGTTTTCAGGAAATCGGGAGTGCAGATAACGATTGCGAATTATGTAATTACGATTACGAAGTCCTGATAACCCAGTGTGTAATATTTTGTTGATACTAAAATCATTCAAGTCAATCGTTTTCAATAGCTGAGTCATGAATGCGTTCAATACAGATGTATTATGTATTAAATGTATATAATGTATGAAATCTAACTGGAAATTGAAGTGCAGTTTCCAGTCTGCATTCAGCTTATTCTCTTTTTTCGCATTGTTTGATTTTCTAAAAGTCAGTAGTGGGTTGGGTTTGGACTACTGGACTAAAATTGTGAACACTGAGCACAGAGGTCCACATAGCTAGAAAACTAAAATTTTGGCAATTTTATGGGTTTGACCTTGATCAACAGAGGTTTTTCAAACAGTCGGCCGCCTGGCAGACATTGGTTGTTGATATTAATTTCAGTGCTAAAGAAAGGTCTTTTTAAAAGACAAGCAAAAATGAAATTCTATGCCTCAAATTTTGGCTGTGTGATTTCTTGCAATGACATTGCCAGTTGTCAAAAGAGTTGATTTTTATTGTTTTGCCTTGTCTTTTGTGTGAATTTCTATTCTGAGATCTTAATTCACTTGTCTCCATTTATCTCTGTGTCATCGGGGTTCATGTTGTTTATACAGTGGATCCCACTTAATCGCTTACCACTTAATTGCATAACCCGCATAATCGCATAACAACATAAAAACCCGAACCAGTGTTTTATGCGTACAATTAATTACCAGTCGCACTGGCTATTTGCATAGCCCAGTTAATCGCATAAGCAAGGCTTGCACGGCACATATGCAATTAAGCGGGTTTCACTGTATTATTAATAGTCCAAACAATTTAAGATCTTCTACAAGTTGTATTCCAACCTTTATATTTACCCTGGTACTGATGATGTTATCGATGGCTATGAGAAAAGTATATAAATTATTATTATTAATTATTATTATTATTCTTGACCAATCTCTCCCATGTATTGACATCGTTTTGTCCACTTTGTTTTTCTTTTGATTTCAGATGTTCTTCTAATATTTCTTTGTCTAGAGTCTATACCAGCGGTTCTCAACCTGTGGGTCGTGACTCCCCAGAGGAAGGATGACAATTTGCCATAGTCCAAGACCATCAGAAATATCTTGTCTCTTTTCTTGTTATTGTACAAAATTTCCTAAAATTAGTTACATGCTAGTTGTTTTACTATAATTGTCATTCGAGAGAATGGAGACAATTAAATAATAACGATTATTAACATTTTTATTATTATTATTATTATTAGCAGTTTACAATGTGAACCCAAATAATTTTACCGTTGGGGGCTCCACATCATTTTTGAATTAAATTTTGGATGTTCACTATAAATTTTGAGAACTGCTGGTCTAGATCATCATCCTTTCCTAATCTGAATAGAGGTATTTCTTTTTCTTTTCATTTTTCAGTTCCATTTGTTTCCCATTCTTTCTATCTATTTGGGCTTGTAGGATTTATATTTACTCATTTATCTCAGGAGCTTCACAAATTTGTTCTTCTGTTTTAATTGTGTGTGTGTGTGTGTGTGTGTGTGTGTGTGTGTGTGTGTGTGTGTGTGTAGCTGGCTTTCTTAACTATAAAACCTTGCTATTTGCCTCCACAATATGCTCCATTGCATTGTTATATTGCCAATTTATCTTTAAGTGTTGGCACTTTGGATGGTTGAAATTTTGAAGTATTTGTTTACCAGAAGCAGCCACACCCTTTGCCTGGTGTCTGGGAATCAGAGTGGTTCAGTGGGGTCACATGTGCCACCACTGTTCTGTTAGCAAGTGCACAGTTATGAATCAGGTGCAACTAGCTGGTGACTGACCTATTTAATGAATGCTGGATGGTTTTATAATAATAATTGTTCCTCAATCTTGGATCCATTTGTAGAGATAACTGATTCTGCAGTGATTCAAAGTCAACCCCATCCATGAGAACAACTTGCTGAATAATATGGCATTGGTTAAATATATCTTTAAGAAAGAAAGCGTTCGATTAGAAAACTTTGTGGGAATTTTAAATAAAAGCCTGTCATGCTCTAGAAACTAGAATGAAATTTACTTGGTAAAAGTGTATTTTAGAATATTGCAGATGGAATTATGGAATTATGCTAGTCAATAGAATTATGCAAGTCATTGTCTAACATATAAGTTTAACATGAGAAACTTTATATTACAAATAATTGCTGTTAATCTGTTGGAATATTTTGACACTAGATTATTACAACAGCACTTTGTTTTAGTTTTATCTGTACAAAAAGTTTTGGATATTGATTAGAAAGCTGTAACTACTTTTGGTGACATAATGGTTTAGTGGTTGGCAAACTGGATTGCCAGACATGAAGTCCAGGACTTGGGTCTGAGCCACAGTGAAAGATTTTTGGTTGGTTTTATCCCAAGTGCTCACCCTTTTGACTCAACTGTGAATGAGCATATCTATTGCTTAATGGATGGAAGGAGAGATTGAGGGAAAGGCCTGCAACCAACCTAATTCAGCTGATGTCACTAAAAATTAAAGGCACAAGACCTCGAGTTCTTCTTTGGATTTTGAGGATGTGAAGCCCACGTTTAATTATTTTCTGAGTCAATCTTCATTGTGCTGCAAGGTGTTGAATGATCTTTGTGTCTCTAGATTAAACGTAGTATATACTTTTTTGTATTTTAGAAACATTCATTTGCCCTTTTAGTGCATATTTAAAAAATGAAACATTCAGATGTAGATCTGCCTAGCTTATTTATTTTCTATGAAGTCCATATGGACTTTAGAAAGTGTAGGCTGAGTTAGTCATCCATCCGGTTTTAATTTCTGAGTTTTCACCTGCCTGCTGTTAGGCTGGTCTCTAGCAGAACTCTTCAGCAGGCTGTGCAGTTTGCTTGGATCTGTCAGTTGTGATATTGGTTTGCCATGTTTGCCATCTTAAACATTTTGAACAAAGAATTAGGGTACTCAGCTAATGTTAGTATCAGCCAAGCTATCAAAGCCTACAGTTGAATTGCTGAAGAGTCTTTCTTTGAGATCTGCCTATGAATGGGGCCCTGTAATATATGTATTTGTGCATGTATGTATGTATGTATGAATGCATGTATGTGATCACAGAGATATATATATATCTGAAACCTACATAAAATGACTAGCTATTTATCTTTAAGTTCTTCATTTGTCATACCAGAGATGCAGCTAGGTGAGAATTTTTTCTTGAAGTAGGTTGTGCCTTCAGCCTTTCTTGTCAGCTATCCTGAAGAATTTAATCAACTGTCATGGATTTTTTGCAGTGTTCTGATTATGTGTTGAAATTTGAATGATAATTAATTATGTAAATAGAGGTAAATTATCAGATGATATTCTTGCCTTTTCATTTTGAATTGCTTCTTATAATTTATCAGAGATATTTCTTACAAAATGTTAGGCGGATTGAATGGAATAGTTCACTATAGACAAATTATAAATTGGGTGATATTCATTTTCCAGCCTGTGTAAGTGTTGCCATGCCAATCCTGTTCATTTTCCAGTCACTTGTGATCTTAGAACTCATTCATTTTATATCATACCATAACATATCATGTTAAACCAGATATTTAATTACAGATCCACTTGTTAAAGTCAAGATCTGTGGACAGTAATCTTGGCATATACAGTACATGATGCAGATGTAGACATAATGTGCAGATCTTAATGCTGCCTGGTCTTTGCATTCCAGTGTGTCTCTTTATGAATATAAGACCTCACAAAAGTATGACACCAAACCCTTTATGAAATGAAAGAAGTGTGAGATGTATTGTTAGTAGTTCTAATGAAGCAGATGGCATGGTCCAGTACTCCAAGGTAAGAATTCTGCCTGTTGATATATGGGTTCTGTCTGCCTGGTGATTTTGCTTTCTTTGCAAAGGTTGAGCTCTGGGTGTGTAAGGGTATGCAGTCAACCTGCTGACTGCATTGCTTATATGCACACACTCTGTGAACTACAGTAACTGTGTATGTATGCATATATATATATATATATATATATATATATATATATATATATATATGCCCGTTCTTCTCAGATCTAAAGGAAAGAGACAGGATGGCATGACCATTATTATTATTATTAAACGACAATTTATATAGCGCTATCTGCCTGGCAAAGGCTATAGTCAAGAGCGCTTTACAGAGACATCTGGTATGAGATTTCAGATAGGTGCATTTTTAGTTTCTGTGCAAATCTATCTTGGGTGGTCTCCCTGGTTATTTCCTTTGGGAGAGAGTTCCAAAGTATGGGATTCCCCCTCGAGACGGATCTGTCCCTAAATTTAGCCGTCTTGGATGGAGGCAGGTGATGATGACCATTATACTGTGGCAAGCTCCCTGTCTCCAGGTTATTTCTGGAGGCACAAGGGAGAGAAGTTTTTTGCTCCAGCACATTGCATAACCGAAAAGTTTCTGCTGCGTCTGGACTTTGAACCGTGGACCTCAAGATTGGCAGACTGTTATGCTAACCACCACTCTACTGTGCATCCATATAACATGCATTATGCAAACCAAGCATAGCACTTATGCTTGTATTGTGTAAACATTTGAATTTTGCTATATGGGCGTGAAACTACAGTAGCAGTTAATTTTCATGTATTGTTGCCGCATGATAATTCTGAACTTGGCATTTTTCTTTGTCAAATGTGACTCAATTAGCTTGTCATGACCTTGTATGAATTTTTCTCTTTAGGTATGCCAGGTTATAGTAATTACTGTCAGTCTGAGAAGCTGTGAAGTGATGTACCCGGTATATGGCTTGTTTTGAAGAGCTTTTTAAGAGCTTTTTGGCCTTGCAAATAGTCTGATTAGGTCAACTTTAAGGAGATTTATTACAGTGTGTATTTATAGATGACAATGATTAAATAATTATTATTGGTTATACCAGTAATTATCATTGATTGAATGAAAACTGGCTTGATTATGATAGAATTTGTCAAAGAAAATATTTAAATGCAATATTTAATGCTCATTCTCCACATCCAAGAGTGAATGGCTTGAGACTGCCTTTGTGCAATCAGTAAAATTCATGTAATCAGGTTTTTGGCAAGTGCTAGCAGATGATTTGAAAATTGGCAACTAAATTCTGAACCCCAGCTTGCCATGCTGAGCGTTTTCAGTCTTGTGTAGAAAATCTTGCTGTACAGTGGGCCCCTATAGTACTCTTTTATTTCATTCACTAAACATTTCTGGACTTAACATGTGTATTATTCTGTCACTTTATGCAATTCCAAGTAACTTACTTCTCGTTTTATCATGAAACATGCAAGATGCTGTTGCTTGCCTTCATTATCTGTCATCTGGATCATAATAATGTGCTCCTACCAGGCCTTGCAATTTATCATTGTTATCTGTATTCATCTCCTCAGTTCTATGTCTTTTAAATAATTCCCATTGCCATTTTTATCTGATTACCTTTCTCTGATCAGATTGGATCTTAAATTCCCACTTTATTTACTGATTTCTGAATTTTAAGACTCCAGATTTCCCGTTTGATCTCTTGCTACCTTTTTACGCTACACTTTTCATGTTTATCTAATATCGATCTTCTTATGTGACTTCAACTTTGCACTCTTTCAAATTATTCCTGTCTTGTACTGGGGTAGTTATACCACATTCCATTGGCACCTTTATGCCAGTCACTTGTAAAACACCATCTACTGACTTATTGCTATTCTTGGCTGAAGATGTTTATCTTCACAGAAATACTAAAGATTCATTCACATGCTTCGAGTTTCCACTTGTAAGAAGAGGTGCTACATGAATGTTTCATTACACTGCATTGTGAATTGCTTGTTATATGAGAAATCAGTATATAGAAATGTGGATTTATGTGAGGTGCATTTGATTCTCATTGGCTGACATTTGAAATGTTCTTTTAGGTTTTATCTGAAAGCTGAAAAGCATATTGGTTTCTGTTGAGTATCCTTCATTTTCCTACAGTTTCCTGATGCTGGCTGGAGCAGTGTGTGTCATGTACATTCCTTATCTGTGCTGTTTTGACATTCCTTGAATTGCTGTTGCAATGAATTTCAAATATATTGAACAGCTTTGAAAGTTTGCTCACATTATTATGTCAAGTACTGCTGGATTAGCCTACTGGAGTCATCATTTATATAAGAAAACTTGCTTCAGGTGCTCGCAGATGGCAAAACAATGATGTAATACATATTTAAATTTAAGAACCTAGGATTATTCATCATTCTCTTTGCTGTAGCATTGATTTCAAGAGCAAATCACAGAGATGCGCAGGTCAAGAGCAACGGTGTTGATGACCTGCCCGTTGTGCTCGCAGTACTTTGATGACCCAAGGCTTCTGCCTTGTAGTCACACATTTTGCCGAAGATGTCTGCAGAAGTGCATTGATCAGAAACAGTCGGATTCGTTGATTCGTGTCGGCAGAATTGCCTGTCCCAAATGTAAGACGATGATTGGAATTCCGATGTCTGGCGTCGAAGGTTTTCCGGCCGATAAAAAAATGAGCGGAATAAAGGATCTTGTTATCGATGAACTTGCGGAGAACATCTCAAAGGGCTGTCGTTCACACAGTCAATCGGATTCACTTTCATCTCATTCTGATCATACTGATTCCGGTGACGTTGGAGGAGAGACTTTCGACGATGCTTCACAAAAGAATGCTGACTTCACTCGGTCCAGAAGCCGATACACACGAAGCAACGCCACGAGCGACGGATCCGATAGAGCCACTGGCAGCAACAGTAGCTACGCCGCTAATTCATTCTATCCGAATATGTCTAAATATGCTAAGTACTTTGTTAAAGATGATGAAACTATTGGCTCTGAGGGATACAAACCACATTTCCGACCGGCTGTACGCGCGAGAAGCGACATCGAGTTGGATACTCATCCAGCTTTCAGCTTCGTCGCAGAAGAATGAATGTCGAACCACCCAAAGGCTTTGATGATACATCTGACATATTGCGACAGTCAAAATACAGATCAGCGCCTCACATTGGTAGAGGTAGTTCTTCAGACATTTCATCTTCTTATAATGACATTTTCGGCCAAATGCCGCAATCTTCTGAGGACTTGACTGCGTCCGACAATCTCAGTTCAGGAATCTCTGGTAAATACGACACTAAAAGAGACCATCGCTATCCAGGACCGTCGACAAAGTTTCCAGATGATGATTTTGATGAAGCTACTGCATCCATGCCTTCTCTTTCCAAGACTCGGGATGAACGAGCATCAGGCATTGACCCAGGAGTGATGTATTCTAACATGCGAAATACATTTTCTGAGCCCAAGTTCAGTGGTTCATCTAGAGTTGGAAAACCAGAATTTTCATCTGCAAATGATTCTGATGAGTTCAGCAAAAGGTCATGGAAAGTACCAGAAGAGACCAAACAAAAGAATTCTTTTGAAATGAATGGTGGCAGATCAGGTTCCACAAAGGACAGGTATCAAGGTAATCCTGAAAACGATCCAATTCAAGGCCACTCCGAGTCCAATGAGAATCCAAGAATTAAACTTTCTACTCATAGGGAAAACGTTATTACTTCACCTTCAAATGATAATGAAAAACCTTTCCAAGAGGTTAATTTTCGTGAGGGGCTGCGTTCCAGATCGAGATTTACTCCTCGATCTCATTCTACCACTCGCATTGACAACCATACCTTCCCACATGGGGAAACAAAGCGTGATCCAAATGAAAAATACTCTTCAAATACATCATCTACTCATTCATTCACACCAAGGTCACCTCTGATTAGAAATTCAAGGATAAATAAAATGAATGATGGCTTATACAACGAGTGCAAAACAAAGGGGTATCAAGCTAAAGAACCTCTGCAAAGAGAGAATGTTCATAGCTGGTATCAGGACTCTCCAGACTCGAAGAAATTTGATGCAAAATTTACAAGAACAGAACCAGACGGCATTAAATTGAGACAAAACTTTCATTTAGGGGAGAATTCATCCAAGTTTCATAAATCTGCAAGTTTCAGCACAAACCACTGGCAAGATAGATTGAATCAAAGAGAAGACAGTTTAAGAAGTGATACTTTTACATCACCGTTGAGGAGAAAAGCTTATTATAGGAATGTTTATGGATCTTTTTCAGCTGGAAGTCTTAATCAGTTCGATGGCTGCATCAAGTTTGAACTAAAGAAGAGAAATGATTCCGAGAAAAAGCTGTTTGACCAAAATCAAGGTGATTCTGATGAGGAATATGAATCAGAAATTAAGCAGAGGAATGCCTTCAATGAACGAATTTTGAATATGCGAATGAATCGATATCTGTATGACGTCATCATGTCAGACTTTAAGAATGGAAACCTGTGTAGTGAGATTAATTTGAGCGATGAAGCTATTGATGACGAGAATTACACTGATGATGATGATGCCGACAAAACTGTCTGTGAAGTTGATGCAACATTGAAAGATGAACACCTGATGGACGAAGACAGAACCAAAGAATGTGATGGCTCTTCATCTGATCCAGAGGATTCAGAAGGTAAGGCAATCACATTGCCTGAGAAATCTGAGCCAGTGAAAGAGAAACCAGCGCCTGAAGAAGTTGGTCACAATCTTAAAGAAATGATCGAGGCCATGAGAGCAAAATACCAAGCAGTGAACGATGATGGTGATGATGATCAATCGCCTACATTGGAATCTGTTATGTTGCAGCCATCTTGCTGTGACACTGTTACTCCAAAATGGAATTACCAGAAGACAGAGTTTGTCATTCCTACTGCGATAGCCATAACGTCAAAGGGTTTTACAGTTGTGGCTGATTATGGCAATAGTTGTCTGGAATTCTTTGATTCTGATGGTAACTATGAACATATGATCGATGGAATCAAGCCATTTAGCATTGCTGTTAATAATCTCGATCAAATCATAGTTGGTGATCGTAAAGGAAAAGCAGTTAGAATTTTTGATGACTACGGTGCAGACGTGTCTCAGTGGGAAGCCGGACTTGTCGGGTGGATTAGCGGCTTGGCCGTTCTCGCGAATGGAAATGTTGTCGTTCACGACCGAGATCGTTGTAAAATAGGAATTTATTCGTCTGGTGGTGAAAAGATTAAAGAATTTGCATCGTACGGTGTTAGCGATTCTCAACTCTGCATGGCCGATTTTCTGGCGGTCGACGGCAAAAACCGGATTATTGTTGCCGATTCAGGCAATCACTGTCTTAAGTTGTTCGATACCGATGGCAAGTTTCTCTGCAGGATGGCCAGTCGTGGTACAGAGGATGGCTGTTTGGAATGGCCGAAAGGAGTATGCGTTGATTCGATGGACAATATCATAGTTGCGGATTCGCAGAATAACCGGATATCGATGTTTTCTGCAAGCGGGCAGTTTGTGCAACACTTGATAACAACTGCTCCTAGTCCATACAGTGTGTGCTTCAGTCCTTCGACTAAGCTACTTGGTGTCACCCATTATGCGCTTACTGGATTTTCACAGTATGATGTCTACCAATGTTTACAGTAAAGATTCTTGACTCTGTGAATGTGGCTGATGTGCCATAATTTATGGTATATAAGTATAGGAGCATTTCTTAAAGCTGTGAATAGTTGTAGAGCTTGATCTTTAGGTAATTTTTATTTGTGTTTTCAAAGTAATATTTTGTCAATTCCTTATCTTCCAGGGCTTTGTTCATTAATAATTGCATTTGGTTTTCTAGTATAGTAATTGTTATTCCATCGGTTTTCATGCTCATTTCTCTGTTGTGTTTTTGTCATTCCAATTCTAAATTGTAAAAGCTTCATTTCGCTTCAAAATCTGATTTTTTTTCAACAATTTTTTAGTGTTCATTGAACCCACCTGCCATAAAACACTTTTTCAGAGCTACTGTATTGTTCATGTACTGTGTGCTATATGTAGCAACAAAAATGATAATTGAAAAACCAAGAATCATTTCTTATAGTAATTTATGAAGTATTTTATGATGACCGGTTGAAAGTAAAAATTTTTAATGATCAAAATGTTGAGGTGACTTAATATTGCTTATTTTGTTTAAGATGTCAGCAGTACCGGTAACTTTGTTTTGTGATTAGTTGTTTATATCTCTCATCAGTTACCAGTGTATAAATTCCAATCTGTAATTGACAAATTGATTGTGAAGAAGATGGATTCATTTGAGTCAATTAATTGTGGATGCTGTAATTTTGTCAGTTATAAATCCTGCAACATCTATTGGCACAGAGAGCTAGTTATGAGATGAGATTTTTCTCTTTTGTACTTGTTTTTTTGCTCACTCAGTGGAGGGGAGTAATTGGCAGTTTTCTTTCTGACATTGGTTGTAAAATAATAATTTTTACTTGTTTATACATTGGTCTTTTATTTTCATTAGCACTTGAGTTACTGTTTTCAAGTGTTTTGAATCCATTTGATTTCTTTGATACTTTTCACGTAATATGTTTTTATTGGATGTCAGTAAGCAGAGTCAGTTAGTTTTCAGAGTTCAGAGGTTTGCATTCCTGACCAGAAATTGTGACCATCAAAACCCTAATCAGTGTTTCCCAACCTTTTTCTAGCCAAGGCACACTAGCCAGAAATCATAAATCAAACAGTAAATGGCAAACCGGATATAAACTGATCTGTAAATTTACAATGATTGATATACTATTGACGGTTATTGACAGTTGTGTGCCATGGTACATAGATTGGGATTGGGAAGCACTACTCTAATCAGTGTCTAAAGCCTCTTCTCACTATATACCGGTACATGCAATAACATTAGAAGTGAAATTGTACCTGTTTATCTGGGCACATATCAGCATGTGGTGCAATGATGACATTGAGTGTATATGTATTTTCTATGTCAGTTATGCATTTTCTGTTAGTTATGGTTTCTGACTTTGAGAAATAGTCCTTCTACTTTGAGGTTGAGAATGAATATACTGAACTTGTAATGGAGTTTTGTTTCCTTGTATTAATGCTGTTTTAATAATGCTTGCTAACAAATTGATGTAAAATACTGTAGGTTGTAGGAGAATAAATCTTTTTCTAATTTTGAAACTACTGCTAATAATAAATCAAAGAAATCAATCAAATCAAACTCAGGAATTGGAATATGGGATTTGAATCTTGTGGGTCATAACTAGTGTTATATAATGAAACAATGGAATGAAGTCTAATAAATAAAATGTTTAATCATACAATGCCTTTGTAATGGCAAATGGACACAGTTAATGCTTTTGATAACTTCTGTATTGTTAACATTGATGACATTGGTTATTTGCGCATGAGAATTTATGTAGGTGGAAGTTTGTAAGGAAATCCCATAATAAACGGAATATTATATGGAGATGTTCCATTGTGACAATTCAACTGGATAAATGGCATAAATAAATTGATGTTGCCCTTGGTAGGAATGAGATTTAGCCAATAAGAATCTGACAGAAACCACTTCATTTTATTATACACTATACTGATACAACGATGATGATGATGATGATGATGATGATGATGATGATGATGATGATGATCATCATCATCATCATCATCATCATCATCACCATCATCATCATCATCATGGTGATGTCATGATGGCACATTAAGTGTGACTCCCAAAGCTGTTGTCAATATCAATTCATTACATTTTTTCTTAATTTGTCATTTAATTGTAATCAAACAAATAACTTTGATTTAAAACATTGTCGTCTTTTGGTTAGTCAATTACTTAAATTTGCTCATCAAGTTTTACATTGACACTGTTATTTTTATCTTGTTTTATAATTTCTTTTTCAGGGACAGTTTTCTTTGCTTGAAATATGTCTATAATTTATTGCAACTAATGTTTACGTTCTCTAAAGTTGCTTAATGGTAATAGTTAAGTCTACTCCATGACATTTCTTTGAAGTTGACTGTTCTCAGTGAAATCATGTATTCTGTGAATATTGCTAATTTTATATGATTTTGAACCTCTTCATAACTTTTGACTTGTGCTTCTTTGACTTTAACCTGAAATTTCTGTTTTGTAGAGTTTTAAATGCAGAATCGAAAACTGTAATAACATTATGTAATAGTAAGAAGCTAGGCCAAGATAGATGGGGTTGGTAATCACTCTCTTAGCAGAAGTCTTTGTGAAAAAGGCTTAGTGGTGTGACGGTTAAGCATATTAGCTCCTCGCAATGAACATTTTGTGATTTCTGCTTATTTTGTTAAAAACTGCCACAGTTTGTTTTACCCTTAAACTTAAAGCCACAGGGTAATTTGTTGCAATGACTTCTGAAATAAAAGAAAGAAGCAGGATGCCTCCTTGGTACTCATGGCTGTTGCTGCAGGCAACTCTTAGGTCACAAACTACCCAAGGGAAAGGATATATTGTAGGTTAAAACCCTTGCACCTGATAAAACAAACTAACATTTTTGACTTTAACTGTACATTACTACTAATTTTAATGATTTCTAAATATTTTTAGATTTAAATGTATCCCATTTGCAAAAATATGTACAAGTGTTTGCACACATTTCTGTAACAAATTACTCATTAAGAGTATAAGTAAAGAAACCTTTTATGTCTGTCTCTTTGATAAAACAAATGCAGACACAGTTTACCATGACTTAAAATTTAATATGTTTATATCTATGCATCAAGTTGTCATGACTAGTAATAACTTCATTTGCTTGTCATTATTTAGCAGACGGTTTGGTTATATGCAAAATATTTTCTCAGTGATTATTTCAATAGATTTCATATTTTAGTTTAATTATTTTGTTGCATCTTTGTGATAGTTCCTGTTTTTAAAACACAGCCTAATGACTGTTTACTTGTATAATAAATGACATTTTTTTGAATGAAAATCTATTAGGATGTGAATTGTTAAATCTTCTGGTGAAAACCAATTATAAGCATGATGATGCAGATTGTTGTTTTCTTGTTTTAAAAATAGTACTGTACAAGATAGATGGGGTTGGTAGCCACTCTTTTAGCAGAAGTCTTTGTGAAAAAGGCTATTATGTCACTAATGCAGCTGTCACTGCTGGATTATGTCACTAATGCAGCTGTCACTGCTTTAGAGAAGAACGAGCTCTTATCTAAAATCAGCCTGCAGTACATCAAATGGGACAATGTTAAGTAGAGCAAGTGAAATCCTATCTTGTGTTATTTACTCGAGAAGTACTCATTAGGCCTATGCACAGTACTGTATATTTGTAGTGTCCCTATGAGCATTGTGGAGGTGGTGGTAGGTAGCCATGAGAATATTTAAGAGAGGATTCTATGGTCAGGTGCATTGTGGATTTGAAGGAAAGCAAACAGCCATGGTTGCTTTTAGCAGTTCAGCTGTTTCAATTGTACCATTGTCACATTCTTTTCTAACAGTATTGTAAAGTACAGTATTTGATTACCAAAAGCAAGTAATTGTAATCAAATACTTGGACATAGATGGTAATTATAATTGATTACTAATAACGAGTAATCTAATCCCCATTTTAAAATTTCTAAATTATTTACATGATTTTCAGTAATTACCTGGTAATTATAATTGGATGTTAACTGCAACCAGTAGTGTCATTTCACATTTTTCTTTGAGGTGAGATAATAAGAAATTTTAATAGATGTAAATTTTGGGGAATTTTTTTTACACATTTCACATTTTATTTAACGCATTATTTCTTCATTTCCTTTGGAGGCACAGCCCCTCCCCAAATGACGCCGCTGACTGCAACTATTGCAGTATGCTCACTTTTCCTGTAGCATTAAAGCAGACATTTCATTAAGCAGCAGTTGTAAATACTGTAGGTTACTTAAGACAAATTGAACATATTTTTGTGTATATATTTTTTAAGTATTTGTTATTGCAGTGTTGGCCTTCCTTCTGCTGGCAATGCCCACAGTCTTTAGTGTTCACTTTGCTTTATGGCTGAAATATAATTTGATCGCAATCGATTACTTCTGGTTCGACAGTAATTATATAATCAATAACTTCTTTTTAGAAAGTAGGCTAATTGTAATTGTTTTCTGATAGATGGCATTGCAGTTAAAATCCATTAGATTTGGCAGCTGGTGTGAATTGATAATAATTATTTGTATGTAAGATTTCAATATCATAGTTCGTATGTTACTATTTCTTTCATACAATTCAAGGAGCTGGTGATGCCACTGGACTCGTTTCGACCACAGACCACCAAATTACGGTTAGTGTTAACTCCGTTGCAACTTCGGTGGAGATCACTAAGTGACTAAGTCTGAAACGAGACCGTTTTTGTACCACACAAGGGCAGGTTGTGTATGATAGGCGTAGCGCCGAACGCCGTTGGGGCATCTAGTGCGCAATATTAAAGCAATAACAACTTTAACAATGACACGCGCCTTTCGCCTACACCATCACCTACACTATACTACAGTATAGACGTTTTCCGAAGGATGATTAATATGATTATATTTGCCCTGATTGCAATTCAATGCGTCTTGATCTAGGCTTAAGACACGACTATTTTAACCCCTTAACCGTTTGTTTAACTGTAACTCAATGTAAAATGGACGGATATATCTGGAATTCCCAGTTAAGGGGTTAATTAGCATATCCAGCGGCGTAACGTGTGGCCAGAACCACTTTAATTTTATCCTAAACTACTGGGCACTTTGGAGACAGCCCCATCTGAGGGGGTTTATGTCCCCGTTTCTTGAACAGTTTCAGAGGTGGACGACGACTTTTTTCTGCTCGTCTTTGCTCGTGTCAGCCGGGGCCCCGCTTCAAGGATGCCCCCGGGCCCCCAAAAGTCACGCTACGCCACTGAGCATATCCTGCGTAGCTATGCCTTTCCGTTTCCTACAGCGTACTAGACCTAACTGACAGTGGCGGCTCCACCGGAGGGTCAGAGGGACCGTGCCCCCTACTGATTACCTGTCCCCAAGTAGCCCCTCTGTTGAGACCCTATATCCATCCAATACCAGTGGCCTGGCTCCACCGGGGAATGCTTTTGCAGAGGGGGCCTGCCTTTCCCTCATGCTCCCCCTCCAAAAGTCCAGTATTGAGAGCATAAACTGGCTATCCTTAAAATCTTGTGTCCCCAGTGACTCCAGAACTTTACACACTATACAGGTCCCCCAGGCCTAGTTGGGACCCTATCCTCCAGTCCCTAATGCTACATACATTAAACAACAAATGGTTGGCCCCCATGATTAGAAGTTGCCCCACTGAACCTGCGTAGGCCCCCACTTGCCAAATCCTAGAGCCGCCACTTGTCTTAATACTACATACCTAACAACAAATGGTTGGCCTCCATGATTAGAAATTGCCACCCCAACGCCCCCCCCCACTTGCCAAATCCTGGAGCCGCCACTGCTAACTGATCTCTGGAATGAATGACCTGGTCTTTTGCGGACATATTTGAAGTACCATCGATTGATACTTTTAGAGTATAAGTATTAGACCTTAATTGTTCTATCAAAGTACATAATTTATTATCTTGTTCGTTTTGAACCACGTGGTTGGCCAATGTTCTTCGCTGCGATGCAACACGACTCTGCTTTGTTATTAATTACTCGCCGAACATGAATGTAAGCAGATCCTGTTTTAACGTGAAATGATACAAAAATGTGCAATAATAATAATAGTAATTATGCACTTCTATAGCACCAGTTCTAATACCCAAGGGTATCAATCGATGGTAGGCTATTTCAAATCTATCCGCAAAAGATCCAGGTCATTCCAGAGATCAGTCAGAGGGAAACAGCAAGACAGACTAGGGAAGAAATGCTAATTGAACGAGATGCGTTTTAGTCTGGATCTGAAAATACTCGATGAATTGGAAGATCTGATAGCCAGAGGGAGAGAGTTCCAGATTTTTGGCCCAGAAATTGAAAAGCTCTCTTACCAATTTCAGTGTTTGTTCTAGGTATATTTAACAATGAATCAACAAATCTTGTCGAATGACGATGTTTCGGGTAATTCAATATAGATTTTAGATTTTGAAGTTGGTCAGATTGCAGTGTTTTAAAAACCAGGAGACCAGTTTTGAATACAATTCTCTGTTCGACCGGCAGCCAGTGTAACTTTTGAAGAACAGGTTTAATGTGATCATGCTCACGAGTTTTTGTAATGGTTCGGGCAAAAGAATTCTGAATCCTTTGAAGCTTTTGCATATTAGATCTGACTATACCATTGCAAAGGGAATTGCAGTGGTTAATAGAGAGGCTACCATCTGAGGGATTATGACTGAACCAGTGGCGTAGCCAAGATTTCCGGAAGGGCTTTTTGTGGTTTTGACTTTTGACCGTAACCAACTTTCGAAAAATCCTGACACGCAAAAAAGGTCATCTATGTATTTATCCTATGTCTTTTCTTATAAAATTTTTCCTTTCAGATGCTGACAGGCAAAAAACGGTCGTCATACCTATGGCGCTTAAAAACGTTTGGTCAGCAGCCCTAAGGGAGGGGTGTTGAGCCTCAAAACCGCGTCCAAAAATTTTAAAAATGCACGGGAACACTTTTTCGTCGGCGCCCAAGGGGATTTCCCGGTTTTAACCCCCAAACCCCTCTTGGCTACGGAGATGAAGCGAATAGCTGAAGGCAACTGCCGGAGAATAATATTAGGGAACGACGGGATCATTCTAGGCCAGAGGTATTCAAATGCATGGCGGCCCCCAGGTCAACCGGCCCGCCGAGTAGCGTGGAAAGGCCCGCGAAGATACCAGGGGCGTAGCGACAGGAGGTATATCGGTATATAGACCCCACAATTCAGACTACCTTAAAACTTTTAATGTGTTTTTTAAGATTTTCAAAGTTTTTAAAAAGATTTATACCCCCCAATCACATTATACCCCCGCCCCAATCAAATTCCTGGTTACGCCACTGGAAGATACTAAAACGATAAGTAGCCTAAACTTAAATTTTACACTCTATGGTGGTGTCGACATTGTGCCTAAAACTACAGGTACTCGTCTCTTCGCTGTCCTAATTAATCGATGAGACGCTTTCCTTTATTAACCATCTTGACTCCGAATTGCCTTTGCCATCTACGCACGACCAAAGCCATATTGGTCGCTGCGTTCCATCTGCTGCAAACAATACAACGACAGGCGCGCATTTGTTCCGTCGCTGGATTGACTATACTTACTGTAGCGTTGTACTCCTTATCTTCCGGACATTCAATTGAACTGCTTACAATTGTAAAGCTTCTCTTCAGATACAAGTTTCATTGGCTTCGAATTCACTGTCAAGCACCTGCATGGGCACCCGCACATTAGGGCAAGAGGGAGCACCAGAGGCGTATAGCGACGGGGATGGGTATATCGGTATATATATTATATATATATATATATATATATATATATATATATATATATACCCCAAATCAGCCTACCCTAAAGTTTTGTATGTGATTTATACGTGGTTATATGTGGTTTATATGGTTTATGTGGTTTATAGTTAAGATTTATGCCACAAAGATTTATACTCCCAAATCAAATTCCTGGCTACGCCTCTGGGGGCACTTGCTCCTCCCATGGAAAATGCAAGTACCAATATTTTACAGTAAAATTTGAAAACCTTGTAAAATATTAGCCGTGACCAATGTGCTGCAATGTGTTTTGCCCTATCCTGGACAAATTTATTTGGCGTAACACAGCGTGACCGTTGTGTTTTGCTCCTTCTGGAAAAATTTCTGTGGGCGCCCATGGTCAAGCGCAGGGCCGGATTAAAGTCCGAGTGGGCCTGGGGCTGAGAAAAAAGGCCGTCGCCTATACTGAAAATCTCTGACAAGCAAAAAAAGGTTAGCTCCCTTCCAGGTCGTTCTGCAAATCGTGCTGACAAGCAAGAAAAGGTTAAAGGTTATCTCGAAAATCGGTGGGCCTATTTTCATGATGGGCCGGGGGGCTACAGCCTCCTCAGCCCCCGTCTTAATTTGGCCTTGGTCAAGCTATGTCTGTTCACTTACCGAGCATTGAATGAATACTTTTGCCTAGAACAGGGGCATTCAAATAAACTTTATGAAGGGGCCAGAAGGGCCACATTTTCATGATCGATGCCCGAGGGCAGATGTTTTTTCTAAAACACAGTTCATGGGTCATAGAAAACAGATAAGTTGAAAACAAGGCATTTAAAAATGTTTCGTGAGCATTAAAAGGAGAAAAGGTGCGCGATTGATCTGGCGTTTCCTTTTGCTTTACCTTTTAGAAAAAAAAGTCTTACCGGAATCAAATTACGTTTTAAAATGTGACCTCAATTCCCATAATTCCTTTGACACTTTACACAAATTCTTTCTTCTTCGTAGTAGTATTCTGCCCTTAGGCAGGTTTTGTATTCCAATTTCGCCATTCATTCCTGTTCATAGCTTTCTCCTTTAAGTCTTTATTAGTCCTTTTCCATCATCCAGTCAAGTAGCATCTCTCGTGGTCTTCCTTTGGTCTTTTCCCCCTCTAGTTGTCCTTCTATTATTTCCCTTAGGAGTGAGTCTCCTCTCACTATATGTCCCATCCAGGTCTTTTGTCTTTTTCTTTTTGTGTTGGTCATCTCTTTCTTTTCCTTCACCTGTTTCAGCACTTCCTCGTTTGTCTTATGTTCTGTCAAGCTGATCTCCATTTTTCTCCATATCCACATTTCAAAGGCCTCTAGTCTTGTTATTTCCTCTTTTCTTAGAGTCCATGTTTCCGATCCATAGAGAAAAGACAAATTCTTTATAGGTAGGGAATGCAGTGTCACATGGATTCCACGTGTCTTGATGTTCCAGTTTTGTTGATCTTTTTGACACACACGCGCGAATAGGATTTGGACGATCGATAGAGGGGAGATGGTGAAGCATTAACTCTATTCATTTGGAAACAATATTGTTGCGAGCGCGTTCCCAAAGACAGATTTTATGGCAATTTTACTGCTTTGAGGCGATTATAATAAAAATGATATATTATTTCGAGCATAAAAGCTAATCTGCCGAGGTGTTGATAGGCTAATGACGAAAGCTTTGAAATAAATGATGAAATAAAGCCGTTGCAATGAGATCGTAATGATGGATTTGCCCGAATACTGAGAATTCAGAGTCCTTCGCACGATTATTGCTTCTTCTATCGGATAAGAAATTTTCGTTACGACCTTCAGACACTGCAGTAACTGCAGTCGTTGCCAAGGCAGCAGGAAGATAATATTATCAGGTAGAAGTCCAAGAGAAGATGTCATAGCATGTACATGTAAGTAGTCACTTTTCATGTAAGTAGTCACATTGCTGACAGAGTTACAAGAACCGCATACAGTAAGGCATCCTTGCCGTTGGCCAATCTTCTGTATCCCTAAGTCTTAGCTATCTGAAAGCGATTGCTAATAGGAGAGAAAGCTTAGGAGCTAAGAAGCGGGCAGAATGCTACTGCAATGCATTTGTAAGAGATCCCTTAAAGCTTAACAGGTGCGCAATATGGAGTCGGTAAAACTATCGCTGTTAAATGCCAGGAATGAACGTCTGCATTATAATTCATCAGCTAATGGAGGCTGGAAATCTACCCCCTCCCCGCCCCCGATTTTCGCTCATCGCGATGGCGACTTCAGTTATCCGTGGCTTATTTTGTTTACATGCAATATAAGATTGGATGCTATTATTCTTTGAATTTACTGAAATTATTCAGTTGGAAATAATTGTCGACCATTTCTCTAGAAATGATGAAAACGAACTATGCGATTCCAACATAGTGTGCATTGCGATTCAAATCGTACCCGCCGTCGTCATCACGAGGATCGACTACCGTGATAGCATCCTCCTCGGCCTACCAGACGACCAACTGAGCCGTTTGCAGATGCTGCTCAATGCGTCTGCCCGCATGATCTACGGTGCCAGACGGGGCGAGCACGTCACCCCCTTACTCAAGGACAAGCTGCACTGGCTGCGCATCCCCGAGCGCATCATCTACAAGAGGTGATGCCTGACATTCCGGACCCTCAATGATCCTGCCTGCCCAGTCTACTTAGCGGAACTTGAACACAGGCCCCCGCTTACTGATTCTCGGCGACAGCTTCGTTCCTGTAATCGGGTCCAATTGGTTGTACCCCCTCCGTCTAAGACAGTGAAATTTGGGGAGAGATGTTTCACCCGGGGGAATCCCCTCCTCTGGAATTCGCTGCCCGACATTGTGACCAACGCGACTATAGTCTTGAAATGTTCGCTACCACAGACCAAAGACGCACTCGTTCAATATCTCATTTAACTGCAATGTGTAAAGCGCTCTTGATCTTGGCCTGCTATGACTATAGCGCTATATAAATTGGCTTAATAACTAACTAACTAACTAACTATTGCCTCGTCAATGAACAAACCGAACCGTCTAATTTCGGCATATTACGCCATACTGAATACTTGATATAAAGTATACTACTCTTGCTCAAAGTCGGTTATCAATGAATTGCATGAAGATTTCTGACATTCTATCGACTTTAATTACGATCAAGACTTCATTTAAGAGTTTTAAAAGACTTTGTTAATAATTAAAAGTTTTAAAAAGCTAGTCAAAGAGATAATTAATAATCAGGTAGGCAACATTGTTTCAAGTAATAGTTCATATTATAACGATACCATAATAATGAAATAATAATAAATCCAAGAATAATGGAAGGCAACATTGTTAATTAATTTCAATAGTTAGATAAATAAATGGCATGACTTATAATGAACAATAATCGAAGGAAAAAATGATAATGAAAAGATGATGTTGGATATGATGGATAATTCAAGAATTAAAGGAAGAAGCAAGCAATCGATCTCAGAACTGGATAACCTTTAAAATAAACACTTAGATAAATAATGAACCAATTGAATGAGCTGATATGATGATGAGATAAATAATGAATCAATTGAATGAGCTTAGTTGCACTCATGATAAAAAAAGTGCATCCTCAGTATAATAAGAACGAAAGACACTGCTGAATCTTACTATAGGCCTAGACAAATAATTAACTAATCGCACTTTTCTTACGAATGAAAACAAATGCGCCTGGTAAATATTGCATTGAACTTGAACGCGCCTTTCTTAGTAAAATGAGAAGTTGGTATTGTCTCTCAAATTACGGCAACTGGCGAAAGCAATCGTTAGACGATCGATATAGATGTCGCCCGTTGTTCCTCCCCGACTCGGAAGAGATTATCTCTTAACGCCCTTTCTTGATCGAATTAAGAACTTAATTCGTCTGATAGATACTTCAAATCATCCTTTGGGCTGTTTCTTCTTTATTCTCTTAAGCTGTCTAATTCGGTTACTATGTGGACACATCATGCGGCTAGCAGAGAAAGACGAAACAGAGAGAGAGAGAGAGAGAGAGAGAGAGAGAGAGAGAGAGAGAGAGACAGAGAGACAGAGACAGAGAGAGAGAGAGAGAGAGAGAGAGAGAGAGAGAGAGAGAGAGACAGAGAGAGACAGAGAGAGAGAGACAGACAGACAGACAGACAGAGAGAGAGAGACAGAGAGAGAGAGAGAGACAGAGAGAGAGAGAGAGAGAGAGAGAGAGACAAACAGACAGACAGACAAGATGGAGAGAGACAGAGACAGACAGACACAGAAAAATAGACAGACACAGAGAGTGACACAGAGAGTGACGAGAGAGAGAGACAGACAGACAGGCAGACAGACAGACTGACTGACAGAGAGACAGAGAGGACGGGGAGTGATTCGGCTGAATGTAGGCGGAGACCGCTATGAGGTCGACATGAGAAAGGAGGAGGAAGTGAGAAGGAAGGAGGAGAAAACGGAGGAGGATTCGCTTCTAGTATAGAGTGAGGAATTAAGTGTGCAGCGGAAACACAAGACCGGACGGAAATCCGATTACGTTTCCGGCGACGCGAAGACCTTCGGACCGCAATTCGCTTTAATCCGCCGGCAATCAGTCGGGCTCCTCGGGGTCGACGACGATGGTCCCACCGACCGACCGACCGACTTGTCGGAGTAGGAAAGTGGAAGAGACGGAGCCAACCGAGGGAGGAAGGGAGGGAAGAAGACGGTCGTCGCCCTGAAGGAAGTTGCAGGAGATTGGAACGCGACGGAGGGGGAGGGGAGGGGGGTGACGTCGTGTTCGATCGGCGGTCGTCGTCAAGAGAGGATTAATACCGACCGGACAATCAATCAGACGCAGACGGATATGTCCGGGGATAGATTCGTTCCAGCGGGTTTGTTTTTTGTTTTGAGGCGCCGGACGCTGCTGCATGTATGCGCTCTCACAGGAAACTAATTGAACGACGCGAGGGAGCGTATAGAAGCCTCTCTCTTTCTCTCTCTCTCTCTCTTCCTCTCTCCCTCTCTCCCTCTCTCTTGCTCTCTTTATATTACTATATATATATATATATATATATATATCCCTCTCCCTCCCCTCTCTCTCTGTCTCTGTCTCTGTCTCTCTCTCTCTGTCAGACTGTCTTGCTCTCTGTCTTACTCTGTCCCTCCCTGTCTGTCTCTGTCTGTCTGTCTGTCTCTGTCTACTGTCTTCTGTCTCTGTCTCTCTGTCTGTCTGTCTCTGTCTCTGTCTATGTTTCTGTCTCTGTCTCTGTCTCTCTCTCTGTCTCTGTCTGTCTGTCTGTCTGTCTGTCTGTCTGTCTCTCTCTCTCTCTCTCTCTCTCTCTCTCTCTCTCTCTCTCTCTCTGCTTCTCCTGCAGAGGTTGCTAACTGCGACGAAGACGACGACATTTGAGCGACCTCTAGCGATGTTTTAGGAAGACGCAATTGATCGTCAGATTAAATATTCTCGAATAATCTGAAGCAATCTGGAAATTGTTGGCACTATTCGAACTTAATACTGCTTTCCTGACGCCGAGTCCGTCACCTTTGTAAACAGAACGCATTTGCCGTATGATGGTCGGTGATGATGATGATGATGATGATGATGATGATGATGATGATGATGATGATGGTGGTGTGATACCTGCGAAGCTGATGATGAATGCGTAGATACTACAGCGACTACCAGTGGAGTAGCGTGGGTTGGCAGCACCCGAAGCCGAAGACGAAGTAGACATATTGCTCCCTTAATAAGGTCAAACGTTTGCGGCGCTTGGGAACATGTCCTTAAAATAGAGAATCAAAATGTTAATTGGTTTTTAGAGACCGGACGCTGATTCGTTTAGGCTACGCTAAATATTAGAAAGAAGAAGAGAGAAAGGGAGGGAGAGAGAGAAAGAGAGCAAGAGAGAAAGAAGGAGAGAGAAAGAAGGAGAGAGGGAGAGAGGGAGAGAGAAGACTGTAATTTTAGCGCCCACCGATTTTTTCTTCGTTTAAAATAAATCGAAGCCAGCTTTTCACGAAGAGATCCAACTAAAATTCTTCATATAGGCTACAAGAACTTTATAAAATGATTGGTTTCGCTAAGTTTCAAGAAAACCACAGTCCAAGGTAAGAGCAAAATTGAAAGAACTTGACCTTTTTTATCTCCAATAGCCACAGATAAATTTTCTCATGTATAGGCTCATCTACCCTCTGGGGCAGATGAGCCTACAGTTCGGCTATTACTTCGCATCTAATGGCACTTCTTGCCTACAGTGGCGGCTCCAGAATTTGGCGAGTTGGGGGGGGGCGTTGGGATGGCAACTTCTAAACACGAGGGCCAGCCATTTGTTGGTAGAACTGTCTGCATTGAGCCGCCGACTCTACTGAGTTTTCGTAACTTGAGACTTAAAACCGTTCGTTTTCGTCATGATTGCGAGAGTTCACGCTTCTCTTCGGCACTTTACAATGCGCAAGGCAATCAAGCGTCTCGAACAAAATGCGCTTGCACTACCAGGGATTCAGTGCGCACTCGCGCGTTCTTTGCTTTCTTCTTTTTCTCTTGCGCGATGAACGTTGGCTTCTCACTCTGAGCGCTCGGCTGTTAATGGTCTAATCATACGACGACGACGACGACGACGACGACGACGACGTCTACGATGATTATTATATCGTACGACTTCTTCCATTAGAGAGTGACGATTTGCCTGTTGTGGAGGTGCTTCGCAGTTTCGTCGTTGTTTTTCTTTTGAAATCGTACAAAGACTCCGTATATACGTGCGTCTGGCTCGTAGTGTAGTTGGCGCATTTGGACAAACGCTCGTCTGCAGACTTTGGTTTCAAGGGTTTAATGAGATCGCTGCACCTTGAGAGGAGAAGCCAGACAATGAAAGAGAAAAACGGAATAGAAGGGATAAATTGAGGCAGAGAGAGAGAGATCGAGAGAGAGAGAGAGAGAGAGAGAGAGAGAGAGAGAGAGAGAGAGAGAGAGAGAGAGAGAGGAACGGACAAAGAGAGGAGCAGAAGAAATCCAAGAGAAAAAATTGTTTCTACAAATCCTCGCCTCTGTTTGCGTTATCATCATCATCATCGTCGTCTTCTCCGTCTTCTTCGTCATCATCATTGCAGCCTGTTATCATTTTAAAGCAGCAATATCACTTTATATTCCAGAAAATCAACGCCATATCCTTCGCCATCGCCATGCAATGTACGCCTGGTTGGAAAGTCTTAGTAGGCGTATGCCTCTTTTCTATATCTTACTGTTACGAAACTACTGTATTCTTGCTTGCGCTTGTAAACTGAAATACCTCTCCTAATTATTGGTTCTTATATAAAACAGAACACGTTAGAAGTTAACTTGTTCGCCCCTTCTTCTGCCCTCCATTTGGCTTACTTACTTTCCCATATTTTTGAAATTCGCTTAAGCTTAATCTAGCGGCTGACATAGATACTGTAGCTCTCCATTTGATGTACTCGTTCTCCCAACGTCACAATTAAGGCTATACGATATCTCATGCACAGTTTTGACTTTTACTGTGGTGAACGGATAGCCTACTTCTAAATGCGATCCTGCCGGCCAACTTCCACTTTCATCGTCAAATGTCACGAACCTTTTTTAGCAGTTGCTTTTATATATTTTTCTGAAACTCTAAAAAAATCTCGGACTTTTTGTCACCTGCTTTTCAAGGTACCTCTTCTTATGAGAGGAGACTGCAGTTCGTTGTTTTATTCGCAATTACAGTATTGTTCCCAGCTAATCAACTGAATTTCTGGAAGGAATTGGATTTCACTCGAGATTTTCACGGTTTGGTCAATTTTATACTTATTTCAAACTAAACAAGAAGTGTCTGAAGGCAGTAAGAGTTAAGGTTTCCGTCACTTTGATTTGAAGACCTCCGTTTCTCCTACTGAGGTCGACTGCTTTGCGCTTCGACATTGCATTTGCCTGTTTTATTTTATTTATAGCGTATTTTCTGTGAAAGTCTTCTTCAAATCAGGCAAATGAAAAGAAACGACTCTGTGCAGTGCACGGACTTTCATTTCTAGCGACGACAGTGTGATTAATGACAGCATTAAAATACCAATTTTGTCTTTCGAGCGCAACAGACAACGAAAATATAGCGAAAGTGTGACTGTCGAAGACAGAATAGTTTGGACTTTTGACTCCACCACAGAAGCAGAACTAACGTTGCAGAAGAGTTCACGCCTTGTATGCAAAATTTCGCTTCTAAGTATAATGTCTAATCGGAAAACAAAGTATAGTCAAGAAATCCTAAAATGCACTAATATTACAATTCGTTGAATAACTGATACTTCTGTTCAAAAAAGCAAAATAAAATTTATCATTTATGGATGCTTAGCAGTACGCTAATGTAGAAAGCGTTTTTTAAAAATTGATTAGAACCAGTTCTGCCTTCGTTCGTGAAAGCGCTTTCTCGTCTTTCTGAAGTGACTTTTTAGAGCACCAAAATTCCTGTTCACGTTGGAAACGAAGAAAAGAAGCTCCAAACAGCCGGACAGCACACAGATCTGTGATAGAACATTAATTTCAGCGCTCAGCTGCGAGATTTTGTCGACTCGAAGGAGGTTACAGGGCAAGGTCTTAGGTCAATGTGGCAGTTGAACTTCTGACGAGAATAAATGAAACCAATTGTTGTCGAAGCTCGCAGTTAATAGATAGGCTGTTGCTAATTAATTAATCAGTTGATTTTTTGCTTCGTATGTCAGAGATTTTCTAACAATAATTGCCAATTTCAACAGATATTGCGCTACGCTTAGCTGTTCTCTGCAATTGCATTCAAGGTTCGTTTCAATTAATCGATCTTTCCTTTTTATTCACTTAACCGCGCTGGACGCAGTTTTACCAGCCACTGTATACCTTCACGTTAGCCGATAATATTGCTGAAATCGGTACTGGCCGATCGATGATTGATGCGAAGGCCAATCGAATCAAATAGGCTATTTTTGATCAGAGGCGTAGCCAGGAATTTGATCTGGGAGGGTATAAATATTTTGGGTGGGTATAAATCTTAACTATAAACCACATAAACCATATAAACCACATGTAAATCACATAAAAAACTTTAAGGTAGACCGATTTTGGGGGTATATATATACCGATATAGCCCCCGTCGCTACGCCCCTGTTTTTGATACGTGATCGATGAAGCAATTAGTGGTGCACTTCTTGTTAACTTATTTACTGAAATTTCTTATGCATTCATTGATTTTGTTGTTTAACAGCTATTGTCTGATAGACAGACCTAAGAATTGATGGATGTTTGAACTGGTGATTCATTTCTCAATTTCTTAAACACCGACCGTGTGTGTGTTACGTCTAAATAGAGTGAGTGAGATTTGTTGACGTTCAAGATATGAGATATAGCCATTAACCATATTCGCAGGGAGACGATAGCAGAAACTCCCGGTGTCTTTATACTCTAATAGAAGGCAGACCGCACTATAGCGGGTTGCAAATAGCGCCACACAGCGGTGTCTGCTGCAAAAGAAACGAGCTGGCTGTAAATCTAATTCAGTTGTTTATAAATAAATTATCATAGATGTTCTAATTTACCTATTGACAAATAAGTAAATAGATCGGACGCCGTGGAAAACCGCAGAATTGAACAAATTTGCCGCGGAATTAGCAGACTGGTCGACTGAATTTGGAAGAATTAACAGCTGAAACTGTGGTCCCCAATCATGCATGCCTTGGCTTCCGTTTTTGTCGGAATAGTCATTATGTTGCCCAAGCTTCTGTCAAAGGCTACAAAAAGGACTAAGCTTATCCGATTACTGCCACTCTTGTTCGCAAGACCACATTTGACCTCATCTTAAAACTTATACTAGTTGCCTGCAGAACAGAAGTTATTTCAAAACCGGTCTTCTAGCTCAGTGTTTCCCAAAGTGTGGGTCGCGATCCAAAAGTGGGTCGCACGGCTCAGTCTAATGGGTCGCGGCATAGCGCGAAATTAGATTCAAGTGTCATTTTCTAACCAATAGCCTACCACAATGTCACACGCCTCGAAAGTTGAAAGTAGGCTTAGGTTTTAAGAAATTTATATGTCGGCAATCCTCCGTACACGGCTTATATTAAAATGATTGGTGTTTTATCCAATTTTAATTGACAATAAGTTTGCAGAGTCGTGCAAAAAGTTTAGTAAACTCTGGTTTAAAGTACTTTTTAAAATTAATCTTATTTCACAATAGCGCAAGGAAAGTGCTTTCCGACCATTTTGCTGTGAAACTCCACTAACAAGAGGAAATCTCTATTATATTGTTTATTATTATCTAGCGGTTAAGCGATTTTGCCAAACTCATAGTATTATTAAGACGCGTAATAAAGGTATGTTCCTGGGAAATCTTAAAAAGATAACTTTCAAGAAATGTCAATATATATTTCTCGCCCTTTGACTTATTTGGCAAAAATATAAATATTTATGCCTAATGTATTTGCCATATTTTCATTCGAATTGAATCAGAGCTTCTGTTTTGCCATTTATTCAAAATTCAGAAGATTCTTTTCAACTAACGTCCACCAGATGGCCTAATGCATATTCTGGTATTACATGCTATGATTAGGGTCGCTGCACGTTACAAAACCGCTGAAGTGGGTTGCGGTTCCAAAATATTCGGGAAACTCTGTTCTAGGCTTCTAGAGTGTATAAAGCATCGCATACTGACCAATATCAGTATTTGAAATTCAAACTAAATCACCAATGTTGTAAAGTATTAAAATACTTTCAGTATTTAAATACTATTTAAATACTTTGTCCAGTATTTATGAAAGTATTTAAATACTCATCCAAAATTAAGTATTTAAATAGTATTTAAATACCATAGAGTATTTAGATGTATTTAAGAAATTTAAATACTTTGGATTTATTGCATTTTCACATAATTATAACGTTTCTTATAGACTGTTCATTTTTACATTTTCTTTACTGATGGTTTTAGACAGTTGAACAGTTAAGTAGGTCTACATTGACATTGTTAGAAATAAATTTAACTAACATTTCTTTACACAAAAATACGGTTGTGGCGAATCGTGTCAAATACATTATCAAGTATTTAAAAAAGTATTTAAACCTCATTTGCCAGTATTTAAATACTTACCTCGGTATTTGGGTATTTAAGTACTATTTAAATACTACTTGAGAACCAAGTATTTATGAAAGTATTTAAATACTTTCAGTGAAGTATTTATTACAACACTGTAAATCACCCTAAACATTCGCACTCAACATGATATACTGATCCATTGTTAAAATGCATTTCTTCCAATCAGCCTTTTTTCATCGTTTATGTCGCAGTTTCGCCCTCCGACTGAACTTTGGATCTGACTTGAGCTTTAGCGGATGGATTTGAAATACAATTGGTCGATACCTTTGAATATTAGAGCTAGTGCTATAAAAGCGAATTATAATTAATAGGCCTACTGCTATTATTATTTATATTTAACGGTGATGATTTAATGCAGTAAGTAGGCGACAGAACATTGCAATTCAGACCATAAATTTGCCAACTGACCTAAATTTAGTTTTATATCAATTTGCCTCACTTTTATTTAGAAGCTGATAACTGTTTTACCATATTTTCCCCAGGTACTCACACAGACACAGACGCATATATATATATATGTGTGTGTGTGTGTGTGTGTGTGTGTGTGTGTGTGTGTGTGTTTGCGTTGCTGTTACGTCACATTATTTTAACTCAAAATCGTCAATCTAATGCTACTTCCAGTCCTTTGTTTTTCCGCTGTCTCTACTCGTCTGGTTCGCCATGAAGATCGATGTACCCGAATGACTGACAGCAATTGACATGATTCAAACCAACCCGACGGGAGTTGACAGCATCTCTTAACCGCCGTCAGCACGTGTCATTCGCGTCGCCCGAGAGGAAGGGCGGAGCGGGGGGGTCTGCATTACGGGCGTCGCGTGAACGCATCAATTTTTCAGACACACGTCAATCCAGAAAATGTTTCAGGCAGACGATCGTTAGCGTCACTCAGATTTCGTTCAGTTTTGACTGACAGTCTTCTCTCGTCTGTGTCACGTATACACACAGGAGCACAGACGCTATAATATTAGGCCTATGGTCAATACGCAATTCACTAGATTGATTGATTAAATTAATAAACTGTAAAAGACGCTATTGTATCGTGTTAATTGCATTAAACGAATTGAAAGATCGTCCCTCTTTCGACGGTCCTCAGTTCACAATTTCGCAAAATTGTTGGCGGGGGGATTTTATTCAAATCATATCCAATTTAAAATGTCCGTTTTTCAAACGAAACAATCGATTGACCGCGATAAAAAGATATCGTCCTAATACAATTAGCCAGAAATCCTTCAGACCGATCAATGCTCTCTATCCATGCATGCAGCAGTATAGCTGTATTTGCGCTGTGGGTCTTTTCGATCAAATTTCGGCATTCCCAAAAGAACATAGATAAAACAAAAGTTACGATCGCCGAAGCCTTGATCTCTGCATTCGTCGATTTATTTTAGTATTCGATTTCCGCGATGTATATACGCTTTGCGTTTTGATGATCGGCAGAGTATCCTATAGCTCGACAGGCTGATGCGACGGTTGGCTCGGTTTTCGTCGAGTATTATACAACGTACGATACTTAAAATATACCGATATATATATTATATACACAATATTGTACACGACTGTGATAATGTCTGTGCGCGTGTATTAACTGTTAATATGACGTCATTTGTACTTTCTCGTAAAGTTACGCTGTCCTCCGGTGTCATGTACTGCGTCCTCTTCAGTCTGTTTCTCGTCCTCCTCCTCCTTCTGATCGTCGTCGTGTCCTCCTCCTCCCCCTCCTCCGTCGACCGTGTCCTCATCGTCTGTCCCTGTGTCCTCGTCGGTCGATTCCTCCTCCTTGTCCTCGTAATAGTAGTAGTAGTCGTGGTCGCAGGTGATGTCGTTGTCGGGTACCTTGGCAATCGACATTCCGTGCAGGTGCTGAGGCCGGTCGCAGACGACGTCGTCGGCGAACACGGTCGCGAGGTCCGTCTGACCGGCGATCTCGTCCTTGATCCAGCGGATGATGCAGTTGCACAGCCACGGATTGTCGGCCAGGTAGACGAACCGCCCCTTCGGATGACTCCACGGAAACGTGCGGTCGTCGAGGGTGATGAGGTAGTTGTGACGCAGGTCGAGCTTCTGGACGCTGTCCAGTCCGACGAACGCCCGTTTGCTCAGCTTGTGGATGCGGTTGTGCTTCAGGTCGAGGGCCTGGAGGGCGGCGGACGCGTTGAACGCCCGACGGTAGACGCGTCGGATGCGGTTGTGGCTGAGATCGAGCGTCTCTAGGTGGGTGAGTCGACGGAGTGCGTCGGTCGGCACCTGGGTCAGGTGGTTGTGGTGCAGTTCGAGGGTGCGAAGCGGATCTTCGAGTCCGACGAACGACGTGGCCGCGATGGTCGACAGAAGGTTGTTGCCGAGATTCAGGTAGCGCAGGTATTTGACGTTGCGAAACCATTCGCCCGGGATCGAGCGTATCTTGTTGTGCGCCAGCGACAGTCCCTTGACGTACTTCATCTCATCGGTCGTCAG
>CM030836.1:8503691-8568691 GCA_018105865.1 Metaphire vulgaris
TCATTGTTATCACACATACATGTAGTGCTTACTACGATTTCATATCATGTCGTTTTTGCTTCCGTAGATAGCTCTCTAGTATTTGCAACAGAATGAAAAATCAGTTTATTTTAGGTAAAAAGAATAAACTTGCGTGACTACGAGATAACTAATCTACCGGAAACTAGAGAACGTTGTCTGGATTTTCAATGCCCTCCTCCCCGCAGATAAAACTTAAATAAATCCGTTAACTTTTCAAAAAGAAATAGCAGTATGGTATTTTTTGGAAAGAGGGAATTCCTGCTCCACTGTATAGGCCTACATAACAAATTTAAAGTTTCATGCTGACATTATCTTAGTTGAATAATTTATCTATAGCATAATGAAACAATTATAAATTCTTTCCCGAATTGGATTTATATTTTCCTCCATTGGTCTAACTCTTAATTACCCATCTGAATGGTAGACTTGAAAGTATAATAAAACTTTTTCTGGCCACATAACGGTCATAACCTCATAGGATTTCATATGTGTGTGTGTGTAGCTGTATAGGCCTAGTGCTTAAGAAAAAATATTACCTTGTGTTTATACTAGAATTGACGAAAACCAGAATTACATCAATCAAAATGTTCAACTAAAACCACACTTTCCAAAAGCATTTTCTGCGCTGAATTCAAATAATTATGTATTTCTATGTAGAGAATAACGCATCCCAGCGCCCGTGTAGAGACCGTCAGCATTTGTGGGAAGTATAGCTACCAGTGCCTCTGAAAGGGATAAAGGCCTATATACCTGCAAATGTAGTAGGTGCATTGTACAATGTACAGCCATATCGTCAATCGCGTTGGTAAGAGCTTTGAGTGTTTCTCATAAGAACAAATTTGTTCCATAGGGACGCTGATTACGGCTTTATACAACGCCTTTTTCATATTTTCCTATATTCTCCATATTTTCCTAGATTTGCATATTATCAAAATGGAAGTATAGAAATCGAATTATGCTTATAGCGTATAGGCCTATATTGCATTATTAGCTGCATGGACGACACGGGTTTTAAAGCAGAAAATGCTAATTCTGATCTTGGATTTGTAGGTTTTTGTTTGCAACATATGACAGTAGACTCTGTGATAGGAATCCTAAAAGAGATTGCAGAATGGCATTATATAAAGCCGTTGAAAGCTTATAATTATTAGACGCCGTATGTATATATTCGCCGTGAGAAGGACAGAACGGAAACAATGATGAATCAAAATGGAAATATCAACGAACTGAGTTACGATCCGACAGAACAGCGTGACAATGGACGCGATGCATTTGACGGATCTATTATATATTTCCTGGCGCTTTATGATCACAATATTATCACAACAATAAATTAGAACCAAGATTTTTTTAAAACGAGAACCATCTTTCGCCACACCTATTGCTTCCATCTGTCGTATAGTTTCTTTGTGTGATTACTAGATTAGCCTATCGCCGTCTTACCGTGACTTGGAACCTTTCTGTTTCGAAATTCGTTTGCTCCGCATGTGCTTTATATCGGCTCTATCTCACACTCACCTGTGGCTACATCAACCATCGTCTCTGTTGATTAATATATAATTAATGAATCTCGACTATAGCCATTGAAAAACTGAGCGCCTTAAAATAAGCAGTTACTACGGTACTACTCTCAGAAAGCGATATATAAATGAATTCACGGGAATTTACTGACTTACTTATTCGCGCGGTTTGTGCCTTCCTATTCGTCTTTGGACCATTAACGCAGCGGCGATTAGATGCATGCGACAGTTTCCAGACTCTGTGTGTGTGTGTGTGTGTTTGTGTGTGTTGTCCGCAGTTCGGCGATCGCAAGATTAATCTTTGCGTCATGTCTCTGTCTTTCGAAGGGAGGAGGATCTCTCTTGTGTTTGAACACATCGCAGCTGGGTCACAGAACTAATTATCTTGGTCGCTGCCGAGAGAGAGAGAGAGAGAGAGAGAGAGAGAGAGAGAGAGAGAGAAAGAGTTACGATGCGTTGCTTTACACATTCGATAAATTATTAACGGTCATTTGAGTCGGAGGCGGAGGAGTGAAAAAGAAGTCCTGAAATATCGACGAACTCGAAAAGCAACGATCGAAGACGCACTGAGGCCCATTCTCTGAATATTGCATGAGCTTCAGTATACGGTGTAATATGAAATTGAGAGAAAGAGAGACAGACACAGACAGAGGCAGAGACAAAGAGAGAGACAAAAAGACAGAGAGAGACAGAGAGAGACAGAGATACAAGCAGACAGAAACATAGAGGGGCACACACATACAGAGACAGAGAGAGAGAAGAGAGAGAGAAGAGAGAGAGGTACAGAGACAGAGAAGAGAGAGTAAATTTATTACGAGGAGGCGGAAGGAGCTGACATCAGGTCAGTACCGTCGAAAACCCTGTCCCTACCGCACACCGTCTCGTACCCAATCAGATACTAAACGCTTATTGTATTCAGAATCAATCACATAAATAAATAAATACACTATATATATATACATATATATATATATATATATATATATATATATATATATATATTATATATTAGACTTAGTGTGTATGAGTGCCTAACAAGATATCTAAACGTGTGTTTCGCTGTCAGTACGGAGACGATTTATTATTAGGATATACTGTGAAAAGTAGGCCTATAGTACCACGATATCAATTATTCCTAATACCATGCTGTCGGGTCAAAGAGATGTATGCAGTTCGTCTGCTGTAGATACTGTATGAGTTAGCAATAGATATGAGAAATCTAACATCGACAGAACAATTTGAAACAGAGTAAATACCTCAATGACGCTTTATGAACATTTCAAATTTTCTGTCACTGTGTCTATCTGTCTGTCTGTCTGTCTGTCTGTCTGTCTGTCTGTCTCTCTCTCTCTCTCTCTCTCTCTCTCTCTCTCTCTCTAAATGATTTGGACGCTTTGTCTTACAAATGAAATAATTGTAAGTTGATTAATTATGGCGTAAAACGTGATATTTAGAGAAAATTACGGGTGCCCCACTGGTTCTGCATGAAGCTAGGCTGCTGCTTCTATTACAACATGTCATCTATAATGCTTTGGCGTCGAAGTTAAGTCAGTCTTATTATCTCCTATAGTACTTCTATAAAGACCCATTAGACGCCCTCTGAAAGCAAACAACCCGAATGTGCATCTTTCAAAGCGCAAACGTGTTCGCATTTACCTGATAGCTGATATTGATAAGTTGATTAGATCAAACATATAGGTGTATTGATATAAAACGGAGCATGAAGGGTCTCACCTCTTTCCGGCTTTCATTGCGTTCCGTCGATTAGAGGGAACCGCAGTCCTGACGCATGTTAGAATAAATTCAACGTATGACAGAAAATGCAACGACAATTATATTGTTTTACATTATACGAGGGGGAAAACTTCGAACGCGCAGAAGATATAATCTTCCGATCTTCGCTTGTAAAACGCCGCGCGTCGTCTGCAAGGAACGCGGCTTCAGCTGGACCATTTACCTTCAAACGCAAATGGCTGGCTCCTCATCTACTACCGCTCACACACAACAGACGTCCAATGACAATGACACACACACACGCACACACACACACTCTCACATACAGGTCTCTATAGAAACAGATATACCTATAACACAAACGCACTGTACTCTGTACGGCGCAGATATGTGTGTGCGTGTGTGGTGTGTGTGTGTGTTGTGTGTGTTCAGCGAGCCAAAGGAAGCGTATTTCGCGTCTCTGATAGCCTTCGTTGGCCAGAAATACAATGGACCCACTGCCTCCTGCGTATTCTCGGTGTGGTGGCTATACGCCCAAAGGGCAGAAATGTCGACGATTCTAAGAATTTCAGGACGGCTTTGCAAATGCTGTTGATCAGACGCGTGCATTAGAAATCCGCTGTCAGATTTTGCGCTCATCTCTGACAATAAATACTTAATTAAGCAAGATGCTACCGCTGTGATTAATTATTTAATGGTTTGGTTACAAGTATTTTCTGACGCTGTTATAGTTTACAGTTAGAGATAATATCCAATATAGTATCATCGATTCATTATTTAACAATGCGATAAAAGCATCTGAACATGCCTACAAAAGTCATGATTTAGTTCATGTTTAGACTACACTAGACAAGACTAGACACACTACAGGCTAGGCTAGGTTTGGCTAAGTAAGTAAAATCTCGTTAATTTCTAAAGCGCTTTCAAAAGATGCACCGAAGTAGCTCCTTGGCTAGGCTATAGAATAGACTCCATGCTAGATTAGGCTAGACTAGACTAAGCTAGACTCGACTGGACTTTATTGTATTCGATTAGATCATGTCAAATTCGATTTAACATGCAGTCACCATTGGAACTCAGTGGAGACGACTACATCCAAGAAATGCTGTATCAGCAACAGTTCGTTTCAACTGTTGGTTCAATTTATTCAAAAGGAACGATTTAAGTAACTTCCATTCGCCGAACTGGCATCTGCGTCAGAGATTAGCCTACTCCACTGAAGTTTCTTCACAATCCACTGTCTAACTGATGATCAAAGCATTTCAACGCCTAAGAAGAGAACAGAAGCTTTTCGTGTTATAACTGACCAAAACTGCAGGGACTGTTTTATGAAAAATTTATCACTGCACTAAACTCAGAAAATGTGTGGACATCCGCGCCAAAAAAACAAGCAAAAAAGGTCGTACGGAAAATTTATCACTGCACAAAGCACAGAAAAAAAATTGCATTTTACCACTGCACATTTTCATTTTATCGCTGCACATTTTGTGTATCACTGCACGTTAAAACAGGCCGTGCTAAACTGATTCGTTGTGTAGGCGCTACATAAAGGCATCTTTAGTCGTATAATTAATCTCAACGGTCCTCCTCCTCTGCAGAATTTCGGAGATCTTGTAGACATCAGCGCACTCTTCCTATACGAGTTGTTCAAACAGCTTTGTCGCAGTCATCATCATCATCGTCGTCGTCGTTGTATCATCGGTCGCTGTTGCCGGCGTCGTAGTCGCATATAGTCGACCTATACGCATTCCCATTATGCCGGATTAAGCAGCGCCTCTATCGTCGGAATCGTCGTCCATCTAAATGCAGCCGTAAAAGCAGCGATCGACGCGCTATTTGCCTTTCCGGTTATACTCGATACGCAACGGGGCGGATGACACGGATGCGACGGGTGTATCTATCTGTCTCCATAAGGGACCCGGGACCGGCCGTCTTGCCGGAGGCTAATTGTTAGACGGGACACGCGTCTACGTGTTTGTGTTGCTGGCCAAACGGAGTAGAGCGCTCGCAGTCTGTGACTGAATCTTCGATGTTTCGCTTTCAGTCAACAAATGTATTTGCCTCTGCGGAAATTATAAATTGCGGTGTGCACCATACGCATCTCTCATTGTTACTGTTGCTACTGCTGCTATAATTACTACTACTACTACTACTACTACTACTACTACTACTACTACTACTACTACTACTACTACTACCACTACTACTACACCACTACCACTGCCTTGGAGCAAATGCTCCAACGAAAAACTGGGGGAACCACCACCAACCACTTTTGATTTATGGGGGGAACCACCAATTTTTTGAAAGAACTTTCTACTACTACTAAAACTACGCCGTTGTGGTTCATAATCTGCCGATTACAAATTATCATCTCTATGACGTTGAAGTTGATGTATGATAAGATACTTGACGTCGTCAAACACTAATGGAAAAGAAAAAGAAAAACAAAATAAATAAATAAACAACCAGAAAACAGCGTGCAAAAAGATTATTATTAACAATGCAATTTTACAATAATATAACTCTGTGCGTATTAAATTATTATTATTATTATTATTATTATTATTATCCTCATCATCATCATCATAAATGTCTTCATCATCGTCGTGAGTAATTTGATCATTTGCGTGTGTGCATTAATGGCAAACGGTTGTTGCCATAGCCAGACAATAATAAAAAGATGCTATGTGCTGATCAAGAAAACCCCCATTTCAATATATTATTTTTATGTCTAGGGGTCCCAACTTTGAAAAAACTGCATATGAATAATATGTATATTGCATATTTCTTTGCAAAGCAATGACTTATTAACAATAACTGCACTAACACAGTTGCTGGGATATTATAAACTGTTATGTTGAATATTTTGATAGTTTGTGTTACATTTTGTAAAAAATAGATGTCTACTATTAGAATAATACAAACCTTTCGGAATATCCTTCATAATGTGGTCTACGGACGATTTACGCTAGTGGGTTCTGTTTGATAAATGCAAGCTAAAAATTTCCTTTCATGCCTATAGCAACCATTGTATTTATGATTTTAATGATGATCATTTCGTGGTTTTAGAGGTGAATTGTTCTTAAATTATCAAGCTCTAGGATGATGGTTCATTCAGTATTTGGTTTTCCAAACGAAGTAACAAAATGTGCTTTTCAACATGTGAATATATTCTAAGCTGGATTTTCATCAGCAAAATGAGAGGCATAAGACTGCAATGATATTGCAAAAACAATTGCATCAGAGGTGGTTGAGATATATAATCATGAGCAAGGCAAGCATACCTACTCTTGCATTTGATAGCTCAGTTAAAAAGTGAAAAGGCTATTTGAGAAAGGGAATGATCTGCAGAAATATCCTGAATCAAAAGAACATATAAGACATATCAAGAAGCCCTCTCAAGTTTTGGAACTCTGTTTGATATTTGTCATGTAAATGTGTTGATGCTGGCATTGTTGACAGAAAAGATTGTAAATGCTCTTTCAAGGCAAGATTCCTTAATTGAGTGGAATTTCTGGGTGATCAGAAAGCTACTAGAAAAATGGTCATTGCGTAAGATTGATCCAGTTGCATCAAGTAGGCTGAAACAACTGGAAGACAGAAAAGAAAATTAGCAAAATTTGACGCCAAAACAAAAACAGAATTGGATGAAAGCAGTACTGCTTTAGAAGAGTTTGAAATTAATTACAATTCAGAAAACAGTTCAAATGACCCTTGCAGTGATGTCAGTTACATGGACAATGAGGAAACAGAAGAGGAAGATAGTGACAATCAATCCTGTTTTAGCAAAATAGACAACAATATCCTGAACTCTGCAAAGCAAAGTCAGCAATTGGGATGCTTGTTTGATTGCAAAGGCTGTCTTGAAAGATCTTGGATTGTTGTCATCTGAAAATGCGCTGAATCCAAGCAAGCTGCGACGTCAAAGGTCTGCTTGGCGAAAGAATTCAGTCGAGGCTCACAAAGAGGGAATTGAAGGAGTTGTTTGTCTTGGTTTTGATGGCAATACGTGATTCACGCCATGGAGCAATAATTCAAAAGAAAAAATCAAGATCGGAGTTGACAACTATAGAAAGCAAATCTGATTTTCTGCACTAATAGTTAAACTGCAGCACTGTGGCATACTATATGATTTTGTTCTTACTATTAGTTTTGTTCAATTTAGAAGATGTTAAGCTGTGTTTGGCTCATATCATAGTCAGTCAGAATAATGGATCTTGTTAATACTAAAAATGACAGACTGGGTCGGAAAATGCATAAATTTAGTAAAATTGACTTGCGTTTTAATCAAAGTTGCTGAAATGAGTGATTTTATATGCAAAAATCTGTTTTTGATAACTTATTTACTTTAATATGGAGCATCGATTTCCGTTTGTCTGGAATCAACTCTAAAATTTTCGTACTTTTCCACCCATTTGCGTGTGTGCATGTCTTAAAGCGACTTGACGAAGCAAAGGTCGAGGCCAGTTGCGAGCTTTTGAGCGGAAGAGTACAACTGATCGGCAAACCACAAATTGATAACATACACAGAATTACGAACACCAAATTTAATTTTGAGATTTTGAAAATGCGAAGTAAAAGAATTATTGTCGGACATAGTATACCAAGACCTTGCCAATGGCCAATCGATTCCTGATACTCTCCCCAAGCGCCGTCACAACTCAGCCGACCCAAGATAGCCAGCCAACCAGCGTTTCAGACCTAGTCCTCAAAGGCTCCCAGTTTAAGTCCGCACATAAAAAAACACTATTCTAAAAGTCGCCGTTTGTTTAGCGACAGACTCACGGCACAGCCTCTAAATTCTTTTTGTCGAAATGAGGGGGTAAGAATCCATCAGCGCGGAACAATTTGCGTCTACTCTCCCGCATCATCGACGTTTACGGCCAAACATTCCGACTACCAGTTTTCCGTTTTCGGCATGGTTTAATCCGGTAAAATATTGGTCGACTGCGTTGTGTAATCGAAGGAGAAGAAGCGCTCGATAAATCTGTTCCGTTCTTTGTCGTCGTCGTCGTCTTAGCTCTTCGGTCGCTCGGGCTGCGTGCCTGCTGCTTTCGGGTCTCCGGTTCCACTGTAACCTAAGAGCGCGGTCTGCACTTCCTTATTTTGGCCGTTCACTTTTTGTGTGCCTGGGAACAGACGATCTCGGGCAAAATCCATAAGCTTACTCAGCTCAGAGTGCATATAGTAAGTGGCGGCGGTGTTCAGTGGCGTAACGTGGGTGGGGGGTGGCGAGGGGGGCAATTTGCAGAAAGCTCCCCCTCCGGGCCCCGGAAGAAGGGGCCTCCGAAGAGTGGTTGCAACTTACCAAACAATGATTTTTTTTACATTTTACTACTATTTCAATATTACTGTTACAAAGTGATTAATTAATTATTGAATTATGGAGTAAACCATTATTCTGTATTTCTGTTTATGTTGCTGATCCTATGTTGCTGAATATTCTGAATAGACGCATTCTATGTCTAATGTCACCTTATTTTTTTAGAACGGTGTAATCTATGTTAGCCTATAGGGACCACATATCAAGGATGCCCTCTGCCCCCCCCCCCAAGTCACGCTACGCCACTGGCGGTGCTGAATCATTAAATTGGGGAGATGCTGGACAATTTCTGCACATAACAGAACTCCCGTTTCCCTAATAATAACGAGCTGATGATTTAAGAGTTTCGACGTTCTTGGATCAATAGATGGACTCAAGTCCTATGCTGGGTCTGCTGCGAAATTCTAACTTGGTCTTTTTACTCTTTTACGACAACTCCATCCTGCCAGGTTTTTATATGGAGAGATTGACACTATCTATTTACAATGTTTTGTGTGCAACCATGGCATCATTTTTTGCAATCAAGATCATATAACAAAATGTCGTATGATAGTCATTGCGTCTAAGAAAAACCCTTCAACTACATTCTTTGAGTTTAATAGGACTAAACAAGCGAAGTCTTACCAGTGTCTGTGTGTAGGCCAGGAGTGAAATAGGCCTACACGGTGTCCAAAGCCCAATTAAAACGGTGTCCAAAACCTTCAACCTTAAAACGGTGCCGTCCTGTTTTATTGTAAACATTTCTTCTTAATACCTTATTAGGACAATCGAGTCAAATGCACCGAAATCGGTAACACTTGTTTTCTTGCCGATTATTAGGCCTGGAACAATCGGATATTACATTGTAAATGTAACTTTGTAATGAGTTCATGCAGTTCGTTCTGAACGAGTTATCACATTAATCAAATTTGATTGCATGATCGTTAAAAATATAGTTCGACAGATAATAATAAAACAATAATAAACAATAATCGGAACAATAAAACGTAATAATAGATATTAATAAAAATGCAATGCAATTTTCTGAACGAGTTATCAACGGTAATAATCTTTAAAATTTTAATAAATGCAGCAATTTAAGTGTCTCTTTAAAATTTTAACGTGCAGTGGCGCCACCTAGAGAAAAACAGGCTTGATGTAGGACGCATGTAGAAACAAATGAGCTATGTTCTGCCGCTAAATAATGTAACTGAAGTTTTTAATTCAGTGCCTGAATAAATTTTCTTGCTTACTTGTTATCGTCTGTTTTGATAACGTCACAGTGATGTAGCCTATTTGCTTTATTTCAGTTTTATATTTTTGTAAAGGGAAATTTTGAGAATTTCTAATAAGATGGGCTAAATATCAAAAGATGATCGTCTCCTAACAAAGAGTAGACCTATGCATTAGGAGAAGAGTTGGGGTTCGCGACAGAATTTCTTAACAAGATGTGCGTTAATAAACAGGTACTGAATAAAGTCTAGGAATAGATAACAAGATGGCGGTCGTAAGCTCTGTGTCTCAGGGGCAACCACTAACACGGACGCTAAGGCATTAATATGCAGTCAGGAAAACAAGTAACAGAAACACAAAACCCACGCGAAATTATACGAAATACTATAGTTCTCAATTTTGTACCATGAAGTTACTAATAATATTAGTAACTAATATTATTAGTTGCCGAACATAGTAAGTAGCTCATCTTTCTTAGTAACGCATTCTGAAGAAAGTCTGTGGTTTCGACAGATGGCGTTACCGCTCGTTGACATTTTACTGGAACGCTTACATGACTGCGTTCATTTCATGTATTTTAATGACGGGATTGTCGAAATTTTTACAACGAAACAGGATGGTGCTGTTTTTATCGAGCCACCCTGTAGAACCGTAGTCGCCCAGAGGCATGTTGTTTTGAATGAAAGACCAGGTGCAGGACATTAGAATCGACGCACCGTTAAAACGCAGTCGGTGGAGAATGACTTTGCAATGTATGTGTGTGTGTGTGTGGGGGGGCGAACGGGGGTATGCGCTTTCCCGTTTCGACCCGTTCTTTGGGGGAGAGGGTTCGTTGGGAGGGGGAGTTTCGTTGGGGGGGGGAAGTATCGTTGTATTTCATCGATCTACCGTCGTCGAAACGTTTGCACTTTTCGGCGCGGTTCTCTATACAACGAAACGACCGTTCGGGGACTTCGACCATGGCGCCTCCTCCAGTTCACTCCACCGCCGACTCTCTCTCGCACAATTTTCCCCAGTTTTCAGACCTCCTTCGATCGTAAATAGCTGGGGCAGGGAACGAATGATGGAGGAAGGCTGTGATTTAACGGGTCGAAGATTACATTCGGATTGCTGCAGTCGAGAAATCTTTCTGCTTCAGGCGGTTTTTACTAAAGAGAAAAACTCATATCTTTATGTCACGTCAGCACAGGGGATTAGAGATGCTTATAATTATTACAGGGTGTGTCTTTGCGAGCTGAGAGCATTACTCAACGCGTCTGTTCTTTGTGCGTAGAGATCGGTCGGATTTTACTTCTTCGATCCGCCGTCGTTGATCCTGTGTATTGAAAATCGGACAGACGCTGCCCGTGTTGTATACGACCCGGGCGGTTCTCAGACACGCAGTTCGTTCGTATTCATATTCAGCGCAAATAGACGGCCACTGGTCTCTCGGTCTCTAAAATATCGCCTGTCATCTGCGATAATCCACGACGATTCCATCAAACCCAGGGGACAGAGAGAGAGAGAGAGAGAGAGAGAGAGAGAGAGAGAGAGAGAGAGAGAGAGACAGAGAGACAGAGAGACAGAGAGAGACAGAGAGACAGAGACAGAGAGACAGACAGAGAGAGAGACAGAGAGAGAGACAGACAGAGAGAGAGACAGAGACAGAGACAGAGACAGAGACAGAGACAGAGAGTTCAGACAAAGAAAAAGAATTCAAACAGACAGAGAAATAGACACAGAAATAAAGAGACAGAGAAAAACTGGCAGAGAAAGACAGAGAGAGAAAGCACACACAGAGAGAGGCAGACAGACAGAGGAAGAAGGAGAGAGGGAGAAAGAGAAGGAAAGAGACAGATAGTCTAGAGCCGATATTTGAACAGCGTCGTATTGTCGTCATTGGGAATCAAATTAAAGATGACCAGAGAAGAGCTCAAATTGTCCGTCGAAGGCGTCAAGTTGACGTCGAATGTGACGTTGATTCAAGGACCCTGGATTTCGTCACGAAGACGTCATTGACGTTTATAGTGGAATCAGATTCCATATTGGTATTTCGAAATAGGGTTTCAAATAATGAACGCAATTTAGACCAACTGCGCGATGTTGTTAATGCCTCAGAAAGATCAACGTCTGTCCGTTAAATTATAATTTTTGAATTGAGTGAAGTTCATGCTTTAAGTTGCTTATGACTTGCCGTCTATGCGCTTTCTGATTGACTAAAACATATTCACGATTATACTTTCGTCCTCTTCCTATTATTATTATTATTATTATTATTATTATTATTATTATTATTATTATTATTATTATTATTATTATTATTATTATTATTATTATTATTATTATTATTATTATTATTATTATTATTATTATTATCATCATCATCATCGTCATCGTCATCATCATTGTTGTCGTTGTTGTTGTTGTTTTCGTCATATATTTGCAAATTCCCCCTATACTTAAGACGAGATGTATCATGCGAGCAATTACTTCATCTCAAGCCCGAAAGGCCTAAGTATTAGTAAGTAAGCAAGCAAGTAAGGAAGGAAGCATTTCACTTGTGCCTCGTCAATGACCAACTCTACGTGCAGGGCGGATCAGGTTGACGGCAACTGATCTGCGTCGTCCGAGTAACAACAGAAAACCGATCTATGATGGTTTCCTCCATCACCGGATCGTATATAATATTAGCTCTTAGCCGTAGGCTGTATACTACGATCGACGCCCTGCATCAGCGTGTGCTGCTGAGAGGAACGAGATACGAATTGTCTTCGAACCCGAATGTATCGACGATCGGATGGGCATTGACAGAAGCATAATATCGCGCGGAAGGGGGGAAGGGGGGAAGCGTCCGTGGATTCTAGCTCGAAGCTATATACGGGGCGACAGACACGGCAGGCGATCTACAGGGCGGACCATCCATCACTCGTAACATGTGAACAAGTCGGCGGATGAAAGATTGTTATTAGTCCCAACTGACAGACACTTCTATGGCGTCTGCGTCGATGCATTACACATCGAGACAGCCACCGGCACAACTGTACTCACCCCGTATGTGCCTTGCCCCGCTGTTCCTCTAGCTCGGTTCTTTCTTCTGTAACACGCAATCGACATCTAACGTAAGAAGAAGAAGAAGAAGAAGAAGAAGATGATGATGAAGAAGAAGAAGAAGAAGAAGAAGATGAAGAAGAAGAAGAAGAAGAAGACGACGAAGAAGAAGACGAAGAAGCCTCGAAGAAGAAGAAGAAAGAAGAAGAAAAGAAGAAAGAAGAAGACGAAGAAGAAGAAGAAAATCCACAAGAAGAAGACGAAGATGGGGAAGAAGACGAAGAAGAAGACGAAGAAGAAGAAGAAGAAGAAGAAGAAGAAGAAGAAGAAGAAGAAGAAGAAGGAGGAGAAGAAGAAGAAGAAGAAGAAGAAGAAGAAGAAGACGACGAAGAAGAAGACGACGACGAAGAAAAAGACGAAGAAGAAGAAGAAGAAGAAGAAGACGAAGAGGAAGAAGACGAAGAAGAAGACGAAGAGGAAGAAGAAGAAGAAGAAGAAGAAGAAGAAGAAGAAGAAGAAGAAGAAGAAGAAGAAGAAGAAGAAGAAGGATGAGGAGGAGAAAGACATGGCAGCGTAGCTGAAGCGTTTGTCGATTAAGAAGAAATCAGACGCATCGAATGAAACTCGCATTATACGGTCGTGGGGCGGAAGATGGCAGAGTGGGTTGCGCGCTGGAGCGGTAGGCTGGCGGAGCGAGGTTCAAGTCTCGTTAGTGCTCCTAGTGGTTTTCATACAGGCAGTGATGTCTCCTAAGCCCCTTTAAATCGAGCTGTAGTTTATGGCCTCTACGAGTATCAGCGTCGTTTTGCTAAAGAAGTACGTCTTAAAGCGATCAACAGGGCAAGAGAGGTCAAATCTCCCATGAATCAAAGCGGATATTTGTCAACATTAAATTCTGTGCGGCCGACGATGATAACCCTAAGAACGCCAAAGTTTTGAGTGCGTCTTGGTACTTGGATGGGTGACGGTCGTGAAATTCTAGTCAACTCAGCCGGCTGTTCATAAAAGCTGCAAGGATAATGATCAGCACAGAGATTTGCATCGTATCCAAGACTACGGAGCTGTTTCTATATTCGATTCCTATTTAGGCGCCTGCTGTCAACTGCTTCTGACGTTGCCACGTTAACAGCGCTAACTGCAGCGGGTAGGCTGCAGACAGAGAGAGGTTCTAGTGACTTTTAATTAAGACTGAAGAGACGCTATATAAAAACTCTATTACATTAATAATAATACAATATAACAAAGTTTAAAGTAAGTAAGTAAGTAAAATCTCGTAGATTTATATAGCGCCTTGGAAAGCAGCACAACAGTAGCTGCTTATTCTTAGGCGCTCAGCTATGGGAAGGTACAAGATCAGTCTGGCAATAGTCAACATCCAAAGGACAGTGAGGCTAGGTTGTTACAAAAAGTGTCTTCCCTGTGTGAGAACTACTATGTTTTGCCCATCCAATCTATTATCTCATAGTACTAATGTTTACTTTGAAATCATCCAAACTAGTAGCCATTACTATCTTCTCGTCCAAATCCATTGCATACATTACATTACAGGCCTAATGTCAAATTGGCTTCATACTGTTCAATTTTGAGTTGTCCAACAATTACATGTGACATTAATCGAGTTTGTTAAAGGAAAAGTGTGATAGTATTTTTGCTCCTGCTAAAATCAATGGAAATCAAGGCGATGACTGTATCTGCATCTGTAGAATTTTCGTGAAGGATATTTGGAAATGGTTAGTTGAGAACACATAAATTTTTAAAAAGTAAAATATAAGTGCAAGTATTCATTTAATAACAATAAGTGCAAGTTTTCATATAATAATAATAATAATAATAATAATAATAATAATAATAATAATAATTATAATTATAATAAGTGCAAGTATTCATATAATAATAAGTGCAAGTTTTCATGTAATAATAATAGTAATAATAATAATAATATTACTATTATTATTATTATTATTATTATTATTATTGTTGTTGTTGTTGTTGTTGTTGTTGTTTCATGACCAAACAGATTAATCTATCTCAGGAGTCTTCAGCGAACAAAATCATAATTTCACTTTTTGGCCGCTGGGCAAGTATTTAAACCATCGACGACCTCGAACACGGGTCGACCGCTGCTCCTGTGCCGCGGTCCATTCGCTGCAAGCAGAGGAGACGACGAACGGAAGACTGTTCAGCCCATCAATCCTAGATCGCTCCCGGGTCGTTCCTTGTCGTCATTTCCATAATGATTAGTCTTATATCAGAAACCTCGGCACGACCCGGCGCTGCATAATTCAACAATTGCAGAATTGATCTACGCCGCCGTCAGCCTAATCGAAGATATCGGGACACGCAAGATGGCGTCGCCAGTACAAAGGGACCGGTCTAAAACAGGACAATAGAAAATCGAACGCTATAACAGAATATATATATATATATATATATATATATATATATATATATATATATTATTGTATATATATATATATATATATATATATATATATATATATATATATAGTCCCGAGTAGTGTCGCAGATGGTATCGATGCTGTAAGGCATCCAGAGGAGCGCTAATAGGTCGAAATGCATAACCGTGGAAGACTCGCAGAACGAAACATCAAAGAAAGAAGATCAAAGAGGCCGACGTCCAAAAGAGATATGTTCTCTCCGCAAGAGGTCCTCACGAGTCTTCCGTATATAGTCTTAGTCATTATTATCACTCGACTTCCGCAGAATGCAATACATGGTCATTTGGGTGTGTAGACCGCCATTGCGAAGCGTTTCATCTTTAACCGCGTGATGTAGGCCTACGCTGTAGAAGATAGTGAGTAAACGGGCGACGTATGATCTTCAGTTCCGGTGAAACTTAAGCAGACAACTTTAGGATACGGTGAAACTGTAACCGCTCTCGTGGAGAAATGAGTCCACTTGCTCCAAGATCCGACCATTTACTCTAAGCTAAAAAAATACCGATGACTGCAGTCCGAAACATCTGGACTAATTTCCAGATGGCTTAGGACGCAAATGGAGTAAGACGAAGATGTGTGCTATCGCCGTGTCTGCTTAACTTTCTAGCGGAGATAATCGTTTGTAAAGCATCAGATAGATACAATAAAGATCTCAGGATCATGGGAAGAGGGAGCGGAAGATGGTAGAGTAGGTTACGCGCTGGAGCGGTAGGCTGACGGCGCGGGTTCGAGCCCCGTTAGCGCCCTAGTGGCTTTCACACAGGCAGTAATGCCTTCTAAGCCACTTTAAAATCACGCTATGTTCTATGTAATGATATTCAATACATCGTTCTAATTGCGCCATCTCAAAGCGATTTGCAAAAAATTATTCAACAGTCTTGAATTGGAAACCTCCAGATACAACATGCTGATTACCCCCCCCCCAAAAAAAAACAAAACAAAAACAAAGGTCGTGTCATCCAACAGAGAACGATTCACGATTATTATTAGAGGAAATGGTCAGCTCTTGTAGCGAGTGGACTCATTCCGACACTTAGGTACCATCGTAACTGAGAGAGTCGATTTTTCGGTAGAAATAAAAAACAGAACTGACTATAAACAACTTCCCAGATATATGACTACTTACCGAACTGAAAATCGTTTTTTTAAACAAAGGAATCAGCAAGACCACCACCCACTGGAATTTAGTTTAAGCACTGGTATACGACCAATAGCCACATACCGGCGTAGTGAATTAAAATGCATGCATCCCTTGAAAAGATGAATCCCACCTCATTATTACACGTATAATAAAGAATCCCTGTATAGAATTTCTACTGCCAACAATAATTTTTAAAAACAGCACATTTGTATACGAAATTTATACGTTTCCAGATCCTTATCTTATATGTTTTTGATTGATACTTTTTCTGCACTTACATCAGCGCTACTCTTTTTGCGTGTTTAATTACCGTATTTCACTTACGAAGCTTCATATTTTGTACTTTTGCAAAATGTAATATTTCATGAAATCATTTTATAAATTCGTATCATTTAGGGGAGCTATAAAAATTCAGAGGAAGTTAATATTCTACATATAATAAAGAGATGGGAAGTCTTTATTACACGTATAAAAATAACTTGGGGATTCACTTTAAGAGGATTCATTTTAATTCACTATACCGGTACGAGAGTTGGACATTTAGGAAGATAGACGAGACCAGAAGATACTGTACTATAGCCTTTGAGAACAAATGCGCCTGGAAGACTATATGCAGATTCTGTGGACTGCCAAGATGGCCATCGAAGCAATATGGCCAAAACTCGAAGAAAACCCAACACAGGCAGTGAAGACACGCCAAACACGCTACTTCGGCCATATAGGCCCTATACTCCGTCGCGTATACTGAGCTTTGAGCAAGCGATCAAAACGGGATTAACGCCAGGAATAAGAAATAGAGCCAAACCAACAGTCACCTGGATTGACAATGTTGTTGAGTGGACGAAACTCAATGGTTTACTTACGATCAGGACAGCCGGAGACAGGAAATCTTAGCATTATGATAGTGGCGTCGTAGAGTTTTACTGATTGATTTTTGATTGATTCGTCACTGTGGCCAACATTCAGTCATAAAGACCTAGGTACATAGATTAAAACGAGTTCTGTAATGCATTTAGGAAAATCTAACCATGGGACTGAATGTTTTGGAAGAAGTCCTAAGAAAGGAAATCTCTTTCTTCCAAGAGAAAGAAAGAAACTTGGGGATGATCATTGATAGAAGTATGAATCCACCTTGACAATGTACGGAGGCAGAAAAGGGCAACCGGATTTTGAGAATGATGACCGGAACAATAGTGCGTGACGAGACAAAGAGATAATTTGTAAAGCAAATAAGACATTAGTACGGCCTCATCTATACACTGTACAATACTGTGTTCAGACAGGGAATCCATTTTTGAAAAGAGATATAGAGCTTTTAGAAAAGTTCAGAGACAAGCAACAAAGATGGTCAATGGATGCCATAATTTAAACTATGAAAAAATACTTCAATATTGTGGGTTGACAGCATAGAGGACATTTCTAGAAACATACAATAATACAATATGCAGTAATGACTGGGAAAGTAGATGTGTGCCGTATGAGCGATTCTTTACACTATAGCAGCCCCAGAGGTCACAAATGTAAATTCGACAAGAAAGTGATGGAGCGATTTTTGATTTTACTGAAAGGGCTATGAACGACAAGACAGTAACAGTCGAAACAATAAATGGTTTCAAACGGATTCGGAAAATCTAACCACGGGACTGTATTTTGGGAGGAAAGTCCTAAGAAAGGAAATCTCTTTCCTTCAAGAAATTATTATCTAGGAAAACTGGATTATTAGACGCCGGAAGTCATTATAGTGGTCTTCACTCTTCGCACAGGCTAAACCACTCGAAATCACGTTCTTATATTTTATTATCATTATCGCTACGTCGTCTGTCGGGTCGCCTGCGTCGTTCAACAGCGTAATGCTTTATGGCATTTTTTCAATTATCTTCTCAAATTGCGCGATATTAAACGTGCCTGGCATATCCCACCTGAATCACGTGATAAAGTATATATATATATATATATATATATATAAAATTTTATATATATATATATATATATACTGCGGCGTCGTGAATATTATCGACATCATCAAGGTGCAGCTGTACACGTCTATGTTTCCCTCAAAAACGAAGAATCGATTTCTTAACAGTTAACAGAAAGCGTTGTCAAGAGTATTGCCTCCATGAGGTTCGGTATAGGACATCGGTGTCATGTGACGCCGAACGACAACAAACATCAAACCAATAAGATTGATCCGTTGAAAGAGATTGACACTTAGCTATTATCTATCATATTAAAATCCTTATCTGTATGTCTCTCTGTCTGTTACCAAGAAGCGTTCTGATTGGTTGACTATTGGTAGACGGTTTAGACCATTTAGTCCTTATGTCGCGATGCGTTGGTGGGCGAGCGTTGACTATTGGTAGACGGTTTAGTCGCTACGTCGCGATGCGTTGGTGGGCAATGTTCGAAGACGACGTTGCTATTGGTAACAATTGTTCGTAGTTTAGCACGGTTTAAACGAGTCATTGCAGTGTCAGAGGAATGGGCGTGCGACGAGGTTGCTATATGGTAACAATTGTTCGTATATTAAATTTAACGTACATTTAAACGTACAAAAAATACGTGTACAGCGTCACAAATCACAGTTGCGTGATTTTAACGTACATAGGCCTAAAAATTACGTGGCGCAGAGCTTGGCTAGGTGGCGATCATTGAAATGTTGTTCAGCATGAATTCAATGATTGGGTATTAGGTATAGGCATTGGATTAGTATTATCCTGCACATCAAACCAATAAGATTGATCCGTTGAAAGAGATTGATCTTTCTAGTAGATCATATAACAGAGCAGAGCAGACGACCACGCCTGTGCAACAATAATAACGTCCATACGAGCTGGTTAAATCTAACAAGAAGATGTCATCATTATCATCATGATATCATCATCATTATCGTCATCATCGTCGTCGTCATCGGTATCGTCATCGTCACCATCATCATAATCATCATCGTCATCATCATCATCATCATCATCGTCAACATCGTCATCATCATCGTCATCATCATCGTCATCATCATCATCATCATCGTCGTTGTCGTCGTCATCATCATCATCATCATCATCATCATCTTCTTCTTCTTCTTCTTCTTCTTCTTCTTCTTCTTCTTCTTCTTCTTCTTCTTCTTCTTGATCAAATAAATCAGCCATTGTATGTCTATATTATTGAACGTCGTCTGAAGCTAATACTGGGATATACTGCTTCCTTGGCGCATTGTTATCGTTCGACGTTACTTGAAATTGATTCTGTCCAAAGACTTACAAAGGCTTTTCTTGAGGAGGCGTCGAGGAAAGTGGCCACTGGAATTAGTGGCGTAGCGAGGCAAAGTGCCGCCCGGGGCGAGAAAAAAGTGCCGCCTCCGAAACTTACATTTTCCTGCCAAGCAAAAAACCTTATCAAAAGCAAAAAACCTGATCAGAATTCAAAAATTCGAAAATCTCGAAAATGCCGCCCCTAGGGCAAGTGCCGCCCCCACTGCCCCCTCGCTACGCCACTGACTGGAATTAAGACACAAAATAATGCAGCAGACTTAGAGGAACGCAGCAGCTAACCAGCCATAGATTCTGGATTTGAATTAATAATTTTCTAATTTTCCTACCATTTGATAATATTTTTGGCGGCGTCTCTGTTTTGTATGAATAAAGTTGTCATTCAACAGAAAATGAATCCGTGTATCTGTCACTGATTAAAGACTTTTCTTATGTGGAAATTAGGTATTTTTATAATAAACTCGCATTTCCTCGATTTCTGGCAAGCAACAATGCACAGTTATCTGTTCTCACAATTCAAAAAGTAGTGAAAGGTGGAATTACTTCCACCTAAAAAAAGTTTCGATCTCCAGTGGAAGGATCGAACAGTTAAAGAGCAAACTTTGGACGGCCACCGAGGGTCGACAGCGCCCCAGTGGAATTAAGTCCCATCCCCCGACAAATAGAACACCGAAAATTCGCGCAATACAACCGAATAGACGCTTCGTTAGTCAGATAGCTTGATTCTTATTCGCCAGGTGGCGTAATTCTTGTCTCTATTCTTAATGTATAGGCCTATTGAGACTTTTTGTTCAAACAGAAGACTCTAACTGGGGCCGTCCATAAAGTACGTCACGCTAGAGGGGTCTAAGAGAGTGTGACAGTTTGTGACAAGGGAGGGGTAAGGACCATGCAGCGTAACGTCGCACTTTCAGTATAAATAAAACCTTAAAAATAAGCATACCTGATAGGAGGTATAGTAGCAGAAGTTTTAAAAATTGCTCATTAACACATTTTGTCCGAAATACATTAAATTTTAGGTCTCAATTATATCCGTTATCATTGTCGAAAATTAAAGATTTGTTTCGCTGCAGAAAATTGAGCGATAAACTCGAATATATTAAATATAAAACCTGCGTGACGTAATTTATGGACAGCGTTTTTTTTTTTTGGGGGGGGTGGTCCGAGCGAGATTTGTGACAGTTTGTGACAGGTGGGTCAAAATTGCCAAAAATAGCGTGACGCACTCGATGGTCGGTCCCAATTCTTCGTCAATTGACCTCGTCAATGTTGCACTCTGATTTGAAATTCCATTAATCGAATTTTTCGTATTCCAAAAGTATCTTAGTATCAGTAGGCCTAGTTTCATTAGTGTAGCCACTATGGGGCGCAGGGGCCGACCCCCACCCCTTATTCGAGACTAGACTGGTCGTGAGATTCGTGTCAAACCAACGAGAATAGTTTATCAGTTGGAGGTGTAGAGAGTGATTCTAATTTAAATTTAATGGTGCCATTTTTTCACATCCCCAAACTTTTAGTTGAGCCCACCAAGTTGGCCGGTAGAAAAAATGGATTTGCACTATTCTGGAGTCATGGCCACATCAATGGGTGAAATTCGAAACATTGTCAAATTTATCGCGTTGTGTTGTTTTGTAATCAATGCTGCGAAATCTATGGAGTGAACAGAAACCAACGTCGCTTACGAAACTAATCATAAGCAAATCTAAGTTAGGGATATTTTTACACCACCTAACACTCCAACACCCACCCACCCACCCACCCACCCAATTTCAGCTATGGGGTGACCTTTTTAGCTTGTCAGACTTTTTTGGCAGGGAACGCCCAGAATTTACCGACCCCCCCCCCAAATCGATAATTCTAGAAATAACCCTGCTACAGGTTAATGCTATGATAGACCATATGCACGTGCTTACCGTTAGCACGATTTTACCGTTGAATAAACTAGACCCTGTGTTGCATGACGATGCCTTTTTCAGAAAAAGACCAACAATTCTTAAATGTTTACCTTCCCGAGAAAGCACGAAACTTCTATATCAGGTCGTTTTGCATGCTTCCATTTGAGCGGTTTCCGAACTCTTTCAAAAACGGAGTGTATTAACTAAACTGATGGAATATTCCAGGGGGAGTTCCTCCACTGAAGCAGTAATCGCCCGGACTATCTTGTTTCTAATTCGTCCCTTGGGCCAGATTTGTCTTGGACTTTGCGCAGATTTTGACATTTTCTAATCAGCAGGCTTCGTTCGTACCATTCAGTTTAACGGTCACAATACAGGCCTAATTTGTCTTGGACTTTGCGCAGACATTTTATAACGACATTTTTCTAATCGATTCTGTTTCTAACGGTTTGTTTGTCTTGTCTTGTCTTCAACCGTCTTCGCTCAGAAGATTGGTTGCATTATGAACTGTCATCTTCCAGATGTTACGATCTTCTGCTCTTCTTATCGCGTGCTCGAAGTAGTCCTATATGTTGTCCTCCCACTTTTTTCTTGGTTCTTTTTCGTGATCCAGGCATTGTGCCCTGCATTATGTCCTTCTCCAGACATTCCTGCTTTGTTCGCATAATATGTCCCCGGTATTTCAGTTTTCTTTTCTTTACTGTTTCCAGTAGGGTTCTTTGAACTCCTGATCCATTACCCATTCATTCGTCTTCTTTGCTTTCCAGGAGACTCTCATTATTTGTCTTAAACCTTTCATTTCGACCATCGATCTTCCTTCATTATTGTCCAACTTTCACAGCCATATGTTTTGATTACTTTTGTTTGTTTAGTATTTTGCATTTAAAATATTTTGTTTGCTTTGTTGAGAAATTTGTATTTAAAACTTTTGTTACTAAACTCTAAAACAATTAGGGCTACATGTAGACACGAAAACGAGGTTGTGTGATCCAATTCTTTGCAAAATTTCATTAAACCTCTGCTATTTCTATGGGACATTATAGCCTATGATAAAACTGGGCAAACAGGCAAAATTATTACTGTTATGCGGCAATTGTATACTTCTGTTGATCTGTTAATCTGCTCCAAAATTTTTTTGAACTTTTCCCGAACAGCAGATTCTGCCAGAAGAGGCGCGCGTGTGGCTCGAGAGCCGCAGTTTGGCCACCTATGGTTTAGAAGTTAAGTAAGTAAGTAAAATCTCGTAAACTTATACAGCGCCCCGGAAAGTAGTACAGTAGTAGCTGCTTATTCTTATGCGCTTAATCTTTCTTGAGATAGCTATAGACAAGGTGGTTTGTCGGCCGGGCAAAGTTTAGTAACAAAAGTTACACTATTACTGACAATGCCTTGGGGGGAAGTTGGCAGAGTGGGTTACGTGCTGGAGCGTCAGGCTGACGGAGCGGGTTCAAGCCCCGTTAGTACCCCTAGTGGCTTTCACACAGGCAGTAATGCCTTCTAAGCCACTTTAAATCATGCTAAGTTATAAGTTAAGTTATAATGCCGACAATACAGAAGTCTGAAACCTGTATGAATCAAAACGGAACACAAAAATCTATTTTATTCGGTAGACAGAGTTGAGAACAGTACCAATTGAACGAAACGATTGAAGCCTTTAAAACGAATGATTCAATTTATGGACACTGATTCAAATCATCTGTTATCACTAAACCGGCAAGCCATGTGCTGATCTCCATTGATATCGCTTTTCTTTTTGGAGCGAACGAACAGAAACGGGGTTTCTAACTGAACGACAGTTTGGCTTTGAAATATCCGAGAGATTTCAATGATCTTACTCTCAAGACCTATGCTACTTTTAACTCTCTAAGACGGTGCTTAATGACGGTAGACCAACTAGCATAAGAGAACTAGATTTCCTAAACCTGACATGCATTGCCTACTAGAAAAGACGCTTTGTGAGTTCTGCTGCTGTGTGTCTTGTTGGCCAACATAATATATACACTATACAGTACGTGTAGCGTATAATACAGTAGAACTTCGTTATAAAACGTAAAATTTATCACGTAATATCCGAGGTACGGAATAACCGGGCATGCGTTATAACAGAGTCCGTTATAACGAAGTTCTACTGTAGTTACGACAGAGTCTTCCTGCAAATTGTAAAATAACTCTACTTTAAGGACACACACACGTATACACTAAGAGATCGATGAAGCTTCAGATATTCAACAAAACAATTAGTAATTCTTCCTAAGTGATTGCTATAATTTCCGACACGACGTTCCCACCCCTAAAGCAGGCCGACTACGGGCTTCGCCGCCAGGTCGGCGAGAAGGTTCTCCGCTTCCGGCCACAGGACGGGATTGGTCGACGGATACCGAGGGTCGGTGAACCACTGGTCCTCGTCCCAGTAGAAGATCGGCAGATGGTGGGACCTCGTCCCGAACACGGCTCCGTCGCCGATTCCCTGGTCCATCAGCACGTCCTCTAATCCGGCGGCGACGACGGAGGAGGAGGAGGAGGGGTAGCTTTCCGTCAGGTAAGTCATTCCACAGACAGGCGGCTGATGGGGCGCCGTCGTCGTCGTTGTTGACAGATCGTCGAGCGTCGGTGGGGCGACCTGGAGAGGGGCTGCTTTGGGCGGGTGGTGGCGCGGCCCGGTCGCCGGCGCGCCCCAGATGGTACCGGACGGTGGCGGCGGCGGCGGCGGCGGCAGCAGCGGGGGCAGACCGACGACAGCGCCGCCGGCGATCGGCGCTCTGTCGACGGCACCTGCATTCGTGTGATTCGCTGCGGAGGGGATTGGAATCAGGTGGTGTCCGGACAGCGGACAGTTGTTGTTGTCCGACGGTGAGTATCCGGTGCAGCTGCGCAGAGCAGAGAGCAGAGTTTCGAACGGAGGAAGTGAACTGCTCGCCTGATGATGATGATGGTGATGATGATGATGACGATGGTAGTCGATATCCGACTCATCGTGAAATCCCGGATGACCGGCGTATCCCCCTGCTTCCACCTCCTCCTCCTCCTCCTCCTCCTGCCCTGCGGGGTCAATCGGGACGAGCGGTGATGGTGGTCCAGTTGTCTGTGACCGTTGCTGGCGGCGATCTTTTCCAGTTGGAAATCGTCTTCGAACGATCCGTGAAAATGTCGCGTCGAAGACGAAATGACCGGTTTCACGTCGAAATCCGACGGAGCGATGTTCATCATGACGTCGGCAAGGTATTCGCCGGAAAATGCGCATTTTCGGTCGTCGGAAAACTGCAACTGGTCGCCGCCGGTGGACGACAGGTGAGAAAACGACGAGTCGTTGGCGAAACTGGTGAACGCATTCGTCGGATCAAAAGCCGACGACGTCAGCTGCTGCCCTGGCTGCTGTGGCTGCTGCTGCTGCTGGAGATGGATGGCTGTCGCCGGCGGAAGTACTTCCACCTTCGTCGTCTTCAGATGGCGGTCGTCTTTCCCGTCCGTCTTTCTCCTTCTCTGCCTGGCGTCGCCGCCGTCGCCGCCGTCGTTGTCCTGCTGCTCGAGGGTGTACTTGAGGCACGGGCGCCGGTGACGATGGCCCCACAGGTTCTCCCTCGTCTTGAAGCTCTTTCCGCACTGGCACTGGAACGGCCGTTCGCTCGAGTGGATGCGTTCGTGCAGCCGGACCGCCGACGAGTCTTTGAACCGTTTGCCGCAGACGCTGCACTTGCACGGATAGTCGGAATTGTGCCGGTACAGGTTGTGCTTCTTCAGGTGGACCTTCAGCTTGAAGCCGATGTCGCAGATGGTGCAGCGGTAGGGACGCGATTCGCTGTGCATCAACATGTGCTTGTTGAAGGCAGGCGCCGAGACGAAGTGCTTCCCGCACGTGGCGCAGACTGCCCGCTTCTTCCCGCCGCCGCCGCCGCCGCCGCCGTTGAGCAGAAGAAACGATGCAGAGCCCTGCGTCCGTCTCTCATCGGGCGGGCGGTTCAACGCCGTCACGCTTGACCGAACGTCTTCTTTCTCCTCCCTCTCATCCAGGCGCTGGTTCGTTGACGATCTGCATAGTGACGCCGTTGACATCGTCAGGTCGCCCGAAACGGTCGAACGGTCTAGAAATTTGGCGTCGCTTCTCTGCAGACCGTTGTTATTACTAGGATAGTTGATGTGCGCCGGCAATGGCGCCTGGAATTCCGACTCAAGGGACGACGATGACGTCATCATCATCAGCGATGACGTCATCAGAGACGACAGCGTTGAATCTTGTTTGTGGTATACTCTCTGGTCTGCTTTGGCGATGCCGTAACTTCCGGTCGTTTCGACGCGCGATTTCGACGAGACGAACCGAGAACCGATGAGCTGCTGTTGTTGCCCAGGATGGTTGTTGTTGTTGTTGTTGTTGTATTTGTCCTTGGCATTTGCCGCATCCATCATGTGGTGATGTCGCACGTCGTGTTGTTGGCGATAGACGAACGTCGCTCCCTCTCCGTTGTTTCCGGATGATCTTATGCCCTGCTGCTGCTGCTGCTGCTGCTGACGTCCGCAGGTCTTGCTGCGGTGGTCGTGGTGCCAGAGACACTCGCTCGTCTTGAACGCCTTCCCGCACCGGACGCAGACGTACGGCCGGGCGTCCGAGTGGATGCGTTCGTGCGCCCGGACGGCCGTCGAGTCCTTGAACCGCTTTCCGCACTGACCGCACTGCTCGTTCATCTCGCGCGTGTGCTTGAACAGCGTGTGCTTCTTCAGATGGTAGCGCTCCTTGAACCCGATGCAGCAGATGTCGCAGACGAACGGCCGTTCTTCCGAATGGGTCCTCACGTGGTTCTTGTAGTTGGAGTTCTGCGCGAACGATTTCCCGCAGACGTTGCACGACCACTGAGGAGGAGCCGCCGTGTCGCCGCCGGCGGTCACGCTCACGCCCCCGGCCGCCGGCGCCGGCGCCGGGACCTTCACGGTCGGCTTGACGACGGCAACGTTCCTGCAGTGATCCCAGTCGGACAGCCAGGCTCGGTGCAGAGCCAGGTGCATCCGGAGGTATTTCTCGCTGGTGAAAGTCTTCTGGCAGTGAACGCACTGATAGACGAGCTTCTCCGCGGAGAACGTCCGGATGATGGAGTTCGACGCGTTTTCGGCGGCGGCGGCGGCGCGGATGTCCGCTACGGTTCCGGCGCTGAATTCGTCCTGCCTCTGGACAGTTCCGCAGACATCGACGACAGAGCTCCGCTTATGATGACCGAACTGTACTCTGTCCGAAGCGTTCGACGTTGCTGCCACTGCTGCTGCCGCCGCCGCCGCCGCCGCCGCTGCAACGACGCCGAAACCACGCAGCAGTTCCTGGCCGGTGTATACGTCGTCGTCGTCGTCGTCGTCAAAGGAGTTGAACCCGCGACAACGTCTTGTAATGGCGTTTTCCATGTTCTCGTCCAGACTTCCCATGCATAATCCACTGTCGTTACAAGACCACGAGCCGTTGTCGGGGTGAATAATCGTCTAGGGCGACTGGTAGAATTCGGCGTCTGGCGAAGAATCCCTTATTCTCATTGGCAGTCCTAGATTATTATTATTATTATCAGACAGCTTAGTGAGCGTCCGTTCTGTCTTTACTTTAATCCTCAGTCGCGTTTAAGTCATAGATTTTCGCTTTCATGAGTACAGAATTTTGTATGACGCTCCGCAGTCCTGAGAATCGGCTAAACCCCGTTGAATTTGGAATCGGTTTTCTACGTCTGCATGCAATGAGTAGGTTTCGTTAATCGGTAGCAACCGATTTGCTGAAAAACGTCTCGACGTTCTCTGCTGAAGAACCTCAAGTGTGTGTGATTTGAAGGAACAAGTCGGTAGTACTGAGCATCAGATCCCCCTCGAATCTCATCTCACGAAAATAACCGAGTGAAGTCTATACATTACCGCGGCGCTCGCTTTGATCACCGCATCATTTCAACAAAATCCTAAAAAGATTAAGTCTGAATGCAAAATTATAAAATATTAAATAAATTATATATAGTATTATACTATAACCGGTATATGACTCAAGCACAACTTAATGCAAGCGCAGTGGCGTGCAGAGGGGCGCCGGTGGGGCGATGGCTCCCATGGTCCGACCAGATGGGGGCGCCAAAATTGCCTCGGCGACCCTTTTTTTTTAGCTCGTCAAACATTTTTATTGACTTGGACCCAGACGCCCATGAACCACTCTCTGCACACCGCTGCTCAAGCTCATGATTACATTCGATGGTCTGTGCTTTATATATTTTAAAGAAATTCTTAAAATTAAATCTATTTTAGTGTCGACAGTGGGTACCTCATTGAACATGATGCCTCGATAAACTACGTAAAAGGTTGCAATGCCGCGTTTCTATTGTATAAGTGACAATATTTGATATCTGAAAATTTGTCATCTTCTTCAGCTCTGTCAAAGTACTCTAAGAAAAAAAGATAAAGGTAAAGAGAAAGTGAGATTGGCAGAAAAAATATTAGAATAAAAGGGTTTGCATGCGTCTATTCCCAAATCTCTGTATCAGACGAACGGAAGTCGTCTGTTTGGGCTTAGATCTTTGGTGTCCCTATTGTAAAATCCAGGTACCCTACGTAGCGATGATCAAGACTTATTTCGGACAGATTTTGGAAAGCCGTATTCGCATAAATATTCGTTACTACTTACTTTCTTTTCTGATTTCCCAATTGACTATGCTTTACCTAAAATCCGTATCTGATTGCTCATTGATTGCCGATATTTCGAAGAGAAACGTCTAATAATCAATTAATTTGACGAAATAGATGCAAGTGACACGATCTCATGACATTAAACACAAATCGAAGGATTGATTTTCGAACTTCGAAGTCCTCGCCCCGACCGATCGATTGTTCGTTCTAAAAGGTTCGACTGAAGACAGAAGATCTTCAACATATGTCTTCTAAAACATCGTTCTTCGTCAATGGTTTCACGCTTCGTTTGAGCCGATAAACGTGGAAATATTACAAGTGATGGATCACAAAGAGACAGAGGTAGAAAGGCAGAGATAGACAGACAGGCAAGCAGAGATAGAGAGAAAGAGAGAGAGAGAGACAGAAAGAGAGATAGAGATACAGAGACAAACAGACAGAAATAGGGATAGAGGTATAGAGACATAGATATAGAGACAGAGATATAGAGACAGAGAGAGAGAGAGAGAGAGAGACTAGAGAAGAGAGAGAGATAGATAGATATAGATATATATATATATATATATATATATATAAAGAGAGAGACAGAAACAGAGAGAGACAGAGAGACAGAGAGATAGAGAGACAGAGAGACAGAGACAGACAGACATACAGATGTATCTGTGTGTTTGATATGTATATGTATATATGTATATGTGTATATATATATATATATATATATATATATATATATATTGAGAGAGAGAGAGAGAGAGAGAGTCGTAGAGAGAAAAGGAAAAGCATTAGGGTTACAAGCATGGAGCATGTGTTCGATTCTCTTCTTAGATGTGTCCGCCAAATACTGCAGATCACAGGAAAGACCAACGGTAATCCTAGAGCTATCATCTCCGGCGAAGGCGCAGGTCGTCGCCGGGATTCTGCCTCTGGCCATCGGACTGGGTTTCGCTTCAGATGAAGACGTCGGCTCCTCGTGTCATTACCAGATCTTTCAGCAAAATAGGCCAAATTAAAATATAAAATATTTCTCTACGGATTTTTGCACCTCTATATTTTGACGCAACTATATCTACGCGTTATCCTCGTGTTCAAGAGATGCTGGTTGACGTACAGAGTGCTGCACGACCCGTGCTGTCCGGGACCCTATACCTAATGCTACTCTTAAACAAAAATGGTTGGCCCCAGATTAGTGAACAGGAGATCTGGTCGCTGCCGTTCCCGTGCTGTCGTTGTAAAGTCAAAGTGACAGGAGATCGTCCCGTTCGAGTCGTTGGGTCAAACAAGTTCCTACTCCCTCCAAGTCTTGGTTTGAGAGATCCTTTACACGTGGTAACTCTATCTTGTGGAACTCTCTTCCTGACGATGTCACCACGGCTAATACTCCTGAGCACTTCATTAAGAGCTTAAAACGCATATGTTTGGGTTGGGGTATAGTTGAGATGTTAAAGCGCTTTTGTTGTGGGCCTCAGCCTTGTTACGGCGCTATAGAAATTGTCCACGAGTGAATGAATGAATGAATGAATCCTCCTTTTATAAATCACTATTATTAATCTGAAACAGTGTCGACGCCAGGACTTCACTTCAGCAGACATGTTTTAAAACCCAACCCAACCCATCATGGTTAAGACCCAACCCAACTCAACCCACAAAAGCAAAAGCAATAGGGTTACTTGGCCCAACCCTAACTCACCGTAATACTGTATATTACAATTTCTAAAACCATGACTTGTTTTCTTATACCCAACCCATCATAAGCATGGAAATCTCTGACCCAGCCCGATCCAACCCAACCCATAGGTGGACCAAACCCACGTCCACGTCTGTTGCACGTGTGAAGAAGAAGAAAAAAAACTACTGTATATTATGTAATGAAGTAAAAGGTCGGCTAATGTGAAATGCCAGTCTCTGCTGAAACTCAATGTGCTCAGTTGCATCGCGCTGTTTTGCGTTTGCGTTGTTACGGCGAAGTCGTTTGCATTACGAAGACCGCGTGCATTTTCCAGACGCATGCGTACGCCACAAAGTATGTGCACGTGCACCTTTCTTTCTTTCTCTCTCTCTCTCTCTCTCTCTCTCTCTCTCTCTCTCTCTCTCTCTCTCTCTCTCTCTCTCTCTCGTTCTCTCTCTTTCTTTGATGTGGTGAATTTGTGTGTTGATGGATTTTATTGCGTCTGTCATTGATTCGGATTTTCTGCTTCGGCGAACGATGATACCACTCTATATGATGGACGCTATGCCTTTGTTGCGATCCGTTTAATTTCTTCTCTCTCTGGCTCTCTCTCTCTCTCTCTCTCTCTCTCTGGCTCTGTCTGTCTGTCTGTCTCTGTCTCTCTGTCTCTCTCTCTCTTTACTTTTTTCTTAATGCCCTTCTCTACTTTTCTCTCTCTCTCTGCCTTTTGCTTGATCTATTTATTCCTCTCTCTCTCCCTCTCTCTCCCCCTCTCTCCCTCTCTCTCTCTCCTCTCTTTGCGGAAATTCATTTCCTCGAGACAATTTTGTTGGCACGAATAGGAGTCTTCTATAGCATAAATATTGAAGCTTTGTAGAACGCGCGTTGAGTCGATGCATGTAAATGTAATTAGTTTACTTACGTTCGTTTATAGCATCAGAACACAGGCGTAGTGTGTGTGTGTGCGCGCGCGCGCGCGTGTGTGTGTGTGTGGGCGCGCGCAGAGGTAGAGCATAATAATCTGTATATTTCAACATTTTCCACGATATTGAATTCATCAAATTTTGCTCATGATTGTGTTCGTTGTTTTAATTTTCCGGCTCCGACATTGGACTTTTAGCGGCGACAAAACCTCTTTCAACAACAGCACCGCTATTAGATTTCTTTCTACGTTCCTCGCAAATAACAGGAACAGAATAGTCCTTAAGCACAAAAGTAGTCTCTTATATATTAGTCAATCCTTCATATGGAATTTCTCCCTTCCTGCCTAACAATCATCTGCCTCGCGTCATCGCTCTATCTCAGTCTATCAGATCGTTTTTTTGAGTTAAGACGGGTAATTAACGCTATTTTGTGATCATTTCTATCTACAATTAGGCCCAAGCATTAGACATTTTAGTGCAAACATACATAGGCATGTATATCTTCTATAATATTAAGATTCTTATCTGTATGTCTCTCTGTCTGTTACCTTCAAGCGTTCTGATTGGTTGACTATTGGTAGACGGTTTAGACCGTTTAGTCCTTACGTCGCGATGCGTTGGTGGGCGAGCGTTGACTATTGGTAGACCGTTTAGTCCTTACGTCGCGATGCGTTGGTGGGCGAGCGTTGACTATTGGTAGACCGTTTAGTCCTTACGTCGCGATGCGTTGGTGGGCGAGCGTTGACTATTGGTAGACCGTTTAGTCCTTACGTCGCGATGCGTTGGTGGGCGAGCGTTGACTATTGGTAGACCGTTTAGTCCTTACGTCGCGATGCGTTGGTGGGCGAGCGTTGACTATTGGTAGACCGTTTAGTCCTTACGTCGCGATGCGTTGGTGGGCGAGCGTTGACTACACCGTTTAGTCCTTACGTCGCGATGCGTTGGTGGGCGAGCGTTGACTAAGTCCATACGTCGCGATGCGTTGGTGGACGATGTTCGAAGACGACGTTGCTATTGGTAACAATTGTTCGTAGAACCGGTTTAGTCGAGTCATTGCAGCGTCAGAGGGCTGGGCGTGCGACGACGTTGCTATTGGTAACAATTGTTCGTAGCATCTTAACGTACATTTTAACGTACACAAAAAATACGTGTACAGCGTCACAAATGGCCACAGTTGCGTGATTTTAACGTACATAGGCCCTAATATTACGTGGCGCAGAGCTTGGCTAGGTGGCGATCATTGAAATGTTGTTCAGCATGAATTCAATGATTGGGTATTAGGTATAGGTATTGGATTAGTATTATCCTGCACTGCGTAGTCCTTACGTCGCGATGCGTTCGAAGACGTTGCTATTGGTAACAATTGTTCGTAGTTTAGCACGGTTTAGTCGAGTCATTGCAGCGTCAGAGGGGTGGGCGTGCGACGACGTTGCTATTGGTAACAATTGTTCGTAGCTTGAGGAAGTTGCGCAATTTTAACGTACATTTTAACGTACACAAAAAATACGTGTACAACGTCACAAATGGTCACAGTTGCGTGATTTTAACTTACATAGGCCTAATTATTACGTGGCGCAGAGCTTGGCTAGGTGGCGTATGTACAGTACATCATTGAAATGTTGTTCAGCATGAATTCAATGATTGGGTATTAGGTATAGGTATTGGATTAGTATTATCCTGCACTGCGAGCGAAGCGAGCGCGAGCGAAGCGAGCATCTTTCTAGTATATATTGAACATTCTGTATATCCTTCAGCGTTCTTAACATGATGGACTCATGGGCGCCTAGCCGCCTACGCAGAACATTTTCCAGAAGGGGCAAAAACACAATGGTCACGGCTACGCCACATACACTTTTCCAGGAGGGAAACTACATTTGAACACTATGGTCACAGTTAATATTTTAGCATGGTTTTCAAATTTCAATGTGAAATATCGGTGTTTGCATTTTCCAGGGGGTAAGGGGTCCCCTCTTGCCCTAATGTGCGGGCGCCCATAGATGGGATGCAGACAGCGGAACTGGATAGGACTAATCCTAATAGAGTATAGATTGACCAAACGCTTAGAAAAGCCGTATAGAGGGTAAAGTACAAGGAAGGAAAACATAAGGAAGAAGTTGCACGACTGGACGCATATGTGGAGGAAAATAAAAGTTCAACAGATACTTCATGTTAAAGCAAAAATAATAGAGAGAAAGTGGTACCATTGACGTAATGAAGTTATCGATAAATAGGGATGATGATGATGATGATGATGATGATGAGCAAGATACAGCTATTAATTATAATTATTAATCACCTCACATATTATGCTTAGAAAATATCCTGCATAAATTCGTCGTCATGCATCGAAGTCTTAGGTTCAACTGAGAACATTTTGACGATTTGAAAAGAAAAATTAATTTCAGGGGTCGTTCCTGCCTAGTTTCAGCGTTGCTATCCGTTAAAAAAATGCAGACACGGAGAAGGACGCGAATTATTTTCTGACGAACCGAAGACGTATTCAAATTATCCGGCCGCAAATTTTGCCAATTAAACATCTCACTAGCCACAACCCTCTCCCTCCTCCCCTTAGCCGACGACCAACGAAAACCCGGGAATAGGAACCAAGAACTGGAACATCATCATCATCAGCACCACGACAACCAGAAACAGAAGACGAGAGTCGTTCTCGAAATCTCTCTCCATGCGAAAATTAGGCGTATGGTAAACATGTTGCACGCAGTCGAGTCTCATCAATACTGCTAGATGGAGCCTTAATTAGTGGTATAATGACGAATTCAATGACGAAGACGACGACGACGACGACGGCTAAAATTATGATCGTTACGCGGAGTGACTATACACGTAGTATATTGAAATCGATTGGACGAAAAGAAAACGCTTCGGTATGGAAGACATGACGACGACGACGACGACGACGACGACGACGACGAGAGTTGAAAGTCAAAGAGTTGTGAGGTTCGTTGACCTAAGTTCGCAAAATACTCTACGCGTCTGTCGACAGAAACGACGACAGAAAGTTCTCGATGACAAAGAAGAAGAAAAGAAGAAGAAGAAGAAGAAGAAGAAAAAGAAGAAGAAGAAGAGCAATGTGATGATGATGATGATGATGATGATGATGACGACGACGATGTAGATGACGAAGATGCTGACTATCATTACGATGACAATGATGATGACGATGTTGGCAATGGTGGTTATGATGATGATGATGATGATGATGATGATGATGATGATGATGATGATGATGATGATGATGATAGCAACAACGATGCAGCGATACTAGTAAAGTAGACGACGACGATAACGATTACGGCAGCGGCAAGAAAAAAGACGAAGCAAGAGAAAGAAGAACAAGTCTTTTTTGGCGATTATTAAAAGATCGCAGAAGAGGAAGGCGAAGATGATGACGATATGACAGTGAAGAAAATAATAGATAGCTATGAAGATAAAATGAAGACGAGGAGGGCTAAAATGGCGAGTCAAAATGTCTATTGACTTTGGTGATGAAGAACAAGATGATATCAAGGACGATATCATCATCATCGTCGCCGTCATCATCATCATCATCGTCATCATCATCATAATCGTCATCATACTCGTTATCAATAAATGTTCGTAACTGATAGATGGACTGCACGCAGCTTCTGAAATCGGTTGTCGTATAGGCGAAGGGAATCTGATCGGTTCGTTGCTGCAGCGAAATGACAGAAACTGTCGAACGGAGCGGGCGTGCAGCTTAAGACACCCGGGGCCATCTGATCCTCTGTTGAATCTTAAACAGTCACGACGGACAGACTTCGCTCAGACCGCGTCTCTCTCTCGCAGGCATTCGATACACGCCAGAATGTCTAGATGTCACCAACGACGTAATTTTAGCGTTCAGTTTAAGTTTAATCAACCACAGATCCTAATTCCATTAGCGACACGACGATTTTCCGTACGAAGCAGAGATTGTACGACAAGTTCTGTCAGGTACAAAGTATCGTGTGTCCAATCAGCGCATGCAGTATAGTTGCTACTATGAAGAAGTTACGTAATAATAATAATAATAATAATAGCAATGATAAGAATAGTGCATTTTTATAGCATCAGTTATAATGCATTTCTATAACAAGAGTCAAAATAGATGATCTAAAAGTATCAATCGATGGTAAGTTTACTTCAAATATATATATCCGCAAAGGACCGTATCATTCCAGAGATCAGTCAGTGGGAAAGAGCGAGTCAGACTATGGAGATAAAGCCACTCGGAAGAGATGAGTCAGAATTGTCCATGGGTTGGGTCAACCCATAGGTTGGTTTGGGTTGGGTCCAGATTATGAAAGAATTAATGAGTTGGGTTTCGTGAGTTTTTACCTGTTAACCACGTTAAATATATGTTTTCTGTTTACTGCTTTGACTATATCCATATATTTTTGTCTTATGTCGTATTGGAGTCATGTCGGCATCTAAAGTTGAAATGTATTGAACTGGTCCGATGGGGATTACGTACCGGATTGTTGCTGTAATGAATCTAAATAAACTCTTTATGCGCTTGAATTTATGTATGTTTTTGAACGTGCGATTGTACTTTCACCTTTTCGTCGGGTCGGGTTGGGTTGGGTCAGCAGACAGGAATTTCATTTGGGTTGGATTGGGTTGGGAAGTTGGTGGGTTGGGTTGGGCTTGGGTTAGAAAACCGACTCATGGACAACTGTGAGATGAGTTTTAAGCCTCGGTTTTAAAATGCTCAATTCGTTGGAAAATCTGACAGATAAAGGAAGAGAGTTCCAACTTTCCTGCTTTGTTCGGTATCACAGAATTGAAATGATGTTTATTAACACTATTTTATTTTTGTGATGCGTTAATTTATTACACCAGTATTTGCTTTAGCAGCACACACAAACACACACACACATATATATAATTTTATTATTTATATTGAATTGTAATCTGTGCTTATTACATAAGTTATAATTGTAATTGTAATCTGTAATTGTAATCTGTGTTTATAAATAATTGTAATCTGTGTTTATTACATAAGTTTCAGCATTTTGCGTAATGAGTTATTTTAGTTTCGTCGCATCACAAGGGTCTTGACAGAATCTTTCACGTGAGGAAGTTATTTCACAGGGCACAATCTTTTGGAGAAAAGTTCTACAAATCTGAAGATTTATTTTTGTGTACCCGCACCATTACCATGGCATGGACAATCGATTGCATTTGGGGTTTTCCAGTTCAACGTACAGAGAGCCACAAAGAAGAGAAGAGAAGCCCATCCTCTGCTCTTACACAGTCAATTCAGACGACGCGCGATGAGAGAACTTGCAAATGTCGCTTCGCTTCCGGTGGCGTTCTTGTTTCTGGTTCTTTTCCAGCGTCCAGTTATAGTTCTCAGTCGCGACGCCGCCGCCGCCGCCGCCGCACGACGGCGTCGACGACTAATGGCGAAGGAGAGTAATTGCAACGATGCACTTACGGCGACGATGAACGACGGACAAAAGAACAACGAAAAACAGCGGAACCGAAGGCACAAAGGAATGGCGGAAAAGAACCGAATTCCTGGGACGACCAAAAACACCTGCGACGACGACGCACCGAACTCAAACTCAGATCTCAAAGACACACAAAGACACACACACACACACACACACACACACACACACATGCACCGACGACGATGAGCACAACAACCATTGAAACGCCACACAGACATACAGTATATTGTACTCGTAGCTATAGAATGATTAGAATATGTCTTTAATTAATAAGTTGATTATAAACGCTAGCACTACGGTTCAATATTGTTCGGTCTTCTCTGATTATATACACACACAGTCACACACCATATATAGAAATTTATACATTTATATCGGATATACTACATACAAACACACACACACATATATTATATATATATATATATCCAAAGAGTATATTCCTATTTTCGTCTTCAATGTTAGATTTTCTAAGAAATTCAGAAAATCGTAAGTTGTCGGACTAACACAACTCGAAAATTTCCATTGACATTGTTAGTCTCGCATCGGGGGATGGTGCGAGGATATCAGACAGCTAAAGCTAAACTTTTCGGTGTCCAAGCCTCGACCATTGGGAAAGTTAAAACCTCCCATCTGCCGGACAAATCGAACATTAGGTATATATAGAGTTATATCAAGTCAAAGAAAAGGAAGTCTAAAATCATTTCACCCATCTTAAGAAATAGTGCAGTTATCGTACGTGAGAAGCGGAATTGGAGAACAAGGACGAGCTCAATATTGACGATTTAAAAATATAATTTCTAACCAAATATTTGCAGAAAAATCTATTTTTGCGTCCTCAATAAGATTACGAATATCAGATTTCGATTATATTTATAAATTAATTATCTATCTTATTTATAATCAGAACGTTATCTTGCTTGCTTTATAATATTTGAGTTTGGAGCGATTTGGTGCGATCCTCTCCAGTGGCGGTTCCAGGATTTCTTGGTGGGGGATGAAATGAATTAATAGAAAGTTTGTGGGGCGATGAAAATAGAAGGAAAAATCAATAAACTTTGCCGAAAAGGCTGTAAAAGGGAATTTTATCCATAATTTGACTACGTTTTTACTGGAAAATAGGCTGACAAGCCAAAAATGTCACTCGCTGTTAGTTTTACTAGACTTTTACCCAAAAATAGGTTTCACAGGCAAAAAAGTAAGACCAGAAGTCCGGTGCGGGGATGCATCCCCACTCATCGCCCCACGTGGAACCGCCACTGATCCTCTCCTATATAAAAGCCACTGCATGAGACTCATCGATGGCTTTTTCTGTTTGGTTCTGATCGCGCTAATTACAGTTCTTGTCTTCTCGTCTTCAAACGCAAAAATAGCATTCACATTTTGTGACTTGACTTACAGTATATCTATGACGCCAGAACAACTAGTAAAGAACGCGCGACCGCTAACTTAGCTTTCCGACAAGATACTGTCTAATTTGACCTCTGAAACGACTCAAACACTTCGCTTCCAATTCACGCAACATGTCGCCTATAATTATCATAGATTTATTAAATTTTTACCGACGTAGGCAAAGGGGCGGGGTTTGGGGGTTAAAACAACCCCTCCCTTGGTTAGCCGACCGCTCAAATGACCCATGATCCACATGACCCACTGAAACGTCGACCCATGCATGACACATGCGCCGTGGATAATAAATTGGCAATTAGATATCAAGATCTTGTCAAATCTAACGCTGATTATCGACAGAACACAAAAGCTTTTAATTACCTTACAATAAAATACTACGTAACAAATCAATCAAAATTTTTACAAACACGACAAGTAATTAATTAATCAAGAGTGACGTCATTATCATAAAGTTGGCGCCAGTGGAGAATTAACATTTTTAGGCCCGGTACACATATTTTCATGGAGGCCCATCGCCGTGAAAAATTCTGTGAACCAATAGTGTACATGGTGTCGATGAAACTTGGATTTTTCAAAATTTCGGAAAAGTTAAAGATTTACTGTACAGATCAAGTGTTAGCGGAAGACAATGATTAGCGGATAGCCGGTAGGTGTTTCAGATGCTATCATCAACTTATTAAAAGTGGTGATGACCATTTTTGCTTGAACCACTAAAATGGTGAAAGTGACACTGTGACACTCCAAATTTAGAAGTGATGGCAGAATATATGACATTGGCTCAGTTTGAAGAATGTCAGACGTTGACTGGCGCTTTCAAAATCAGGCTCAGCGGGTAAGTTGTGACAAATACACGGTTTTCAGTTTCTATTCAGTTTCAGTTCGGGAAATAATTTTAGTTTCAGTTTCAGTTTCAGTTAACTGATTTAAAATAATTTCAGTTTTATTTATGTTCTTCAATTTTTAAACGAACGTTTACCTTCCGAAAATAAATTTATTATATAAAGAAAGAAATAATTTATAAAGTAATTTTCAAAATATTGTTAATAGAAAAGGTATGCCCTAATTTTGCAGGTGGCCCGGTACCGATATACCATTGTACCGTGGTAAATCCGCCACTGGTTAACGCGTATATACCGTATATGCGTCATATATATATATATATATATATATATATATATATATATATATATATATATATATGAACATTAACTTGAACTTTCATACAAAACTTTCATACAATGTATGACTGAACCTAGTAACCTACCATTCTAAAAATTTGATGAGACCTGGGTCACCGGGTCTTGTTAATCCAGTTGAGTCATGACCCAATGACCCATTGACCTATTGACCTATTGACCCATTGCCATCTCCGGATGACACCACAGCATCACCATCAATTGAAATTCAATTATTCGAAATCTATCTCGTGCGAATTATTTATAGGTGCGAGGACTGTTTGACGTCACGTGACGAAAACCCGACAACGTGGTTCCCGATCACGTGCTCTGGACCGTCGATGACGGAGAAGGAGGAGGTGGAAGAGGAGGAGGAGGAGGATAAGGAGAAGGAGGAGAAGGAGGAGGAGGAGGGGGCGTGGCGTGCATTAGATCCGATCTGAATTCTATCATAGAGTCATTAGAGCATAGAATCTTCGCGTGATCTCGTGACGAGCGCGCCGAGTGAGGGGGACTGGGCGCAGCAGCGGCGGCGGCGGCGGCGGCGGCGGCGGCGGCGTGCGATCGGCGGTCGCTTCCTTCGCCGCCGCCGCCGCCGCCGCCGCGCAACCGCCGCGCGGTTACAATTACGGTCTCGGGAGATGAATGGACGGCCTGCCAGGGTTTAATTATAACGAATGACCTCCTCTCTCGTTTTCCGTAGGAAAATGGATTCGACGGAGAAATACAGTCGGACTGTGGGAAAACAACCGAACGACGGAGAAAGATGAAACACCGTCCGTCGCCGTCTATACTATATATATATATATATATATATATATATATATATATATATATATATATATATATAGACGTATATATATATAGTATATATGGAGAAGCGGTTTAATGACCAGGCTTAAGAGCATGGGTCCTGCGATTGCTCGTATCATCTTCGGCGCAAGTAGAGAGGAAACCGGGGCGGAGGGCAATTAGCGAACTCGGTGCGATTGCATACGGTTTCACCAGGTTGAAATTCGACCTCGCGATGAGGTTGGGAGTGGGGTGGGGGAGGGGGTTGCGTTCGTCATGAACAATAGTCGCAAATATCTTTCAAAATCTCCAAAAAATGGATACCGTCGAGAATGGCATGATGAGGCTAATGTCATGCATTGGCTGATAATTATTATCACTGCTATGAAGCGATTCGTGATAATCATGATACTGACGACAGGGATTCTGGTGATGATGATGATGATGACGACGATGACGATGATGATGGTGGTGGTGGAGTTAGGCAGATCTTTACTTTTCTTCGTCCTTAATGCTCTAGTACAGGGATGTCAAACAAACGGTTCGCGGGCCGGATACGGCCTGCGAAAGCTTTTCATCCGTCCCGCGAATAACTGGAAAAATACAGTTAACTGACATTTTTCAGTTATTCGGTGTTTTCAGTTAATGTTATAGGTTAACTTGAAGAACACTGCTACACGGCGATTCGCTACTATAAATATAGGAGAAAAAGCTGTAGGCTAGTTGTCTCTAGTAACATAATTTTGTAAGGATGATGATAAGTGTGGTGAGATTTAGAGATTAAACTACGACATAAATGATATCGAAATGCATCACATGTCAATGGACATCATCACCATTATCATTAGCGTCATCATCATCATCATCATCATCACCGCCACCACATGAACTGTCTCTATAATGCTGGTGCATTAGAATGCTAATGCCGATGAGGTCAATCATCGTCGTCGCCGTCGTCATCATCATCATCATCATCATCGTCATCATCACCAATCGAATGCAGACATTGTGAGCGCTATGCAGTTATCACTAGGCCTACAGTGCATAGGCTGAGCGAAAGAAGGACACAGAGAGAGACAGAGACGAATAAGGAGATTCAAAGAGGCAAAAACAGTTGATTGCTGATTAATTATATTTTATTGACCGTGTTCAACGTCTCATACAGTGCCATCAGCTGCAGCAGTGGTTAAAAAACCATTCGTTTTATATCTATAGGCGGCGAAATCGCGAAAATCAATGCATTATTCATGAGATCATGCAAGACATCGTGCGGCGGAATTCAGTGCCGGACTGTCCGGACTGACCGTCTTCGAGGGATTTCGTGACACTTTTGCTTAGGAATAAATTACAGTTGAACTTCGTTATAACGTATATTATTATGTTATAACGTACCGCAGCGTATACGGTCCCGTGTGATGCGCTCAGAATTTTCCACGAGTTGGGTTAACCCATGGGTTGGGTTGGGTTGAATTGGGTTGGGTTATAGGTCAGACTTTTCCATATTTATAGTGGGCTGGGTTGGATCAGAAAATAAGTCATGGTTTAAAAAATTGCAATGTGCTACGGTGGGTTGGGTCAAGTAACCCCATTGCGGGTTGGGTTGGGCTGGAGATTTGATGGATTGAGTTCGAAAAAATTGAACCATGGATGAGCTACCGGGCGGCAGTGAGTGTGACTAGAAGTTAGACTGCTAGGGCAGAGATCGAGGTACTTGTGACACCAAATGAGGACCAAAGACACATTGGAAAAGGGGGCGACGAAGCTGATGATGGTGGTGGTGATGATGATGATGATCATGATGATGACGACGACGACAACTATGATGAGAGAATCCGACAGTTCATCCAGTCGGTCGGTCGATATATGCCGTGCGCCGGCCGCAGTCAGTCATATAGGCCTAGACATATTAAAATGTCGGTTGTCTTTGTCGTCGCAGCGACGCGGAAGAATCCGTGCAAATCGTCCGTCAGTTGGAGAGGAGACGAAGAAGATCTCAATCGGATTCGGCGAGAGATCGACAAAAGTGATTTTACAAATGAGACAGCGCCGTTCGAAGACGTCAACGCGATCGTGTCCTCTTCCACCGTTCCAACGGAAGCCAGAAAGAAACCGTCGCGGTGCACCGTCCGTCAGTCAGTCAGTCAGTCAGTCTGTCTGTCTGGGCGGATGCATGGATGGATGCACGGACGGATGGAAAACGACGACGTGGAAATAGTTTTCCAGAAGCCGCACAACCTCTAATCTCTTCCGCCAATCGCTGTCATCGGCTGCTGCTGCTGCTGCGGCGGCGGCGACGACGCTAGCGCCATCTATCGCGCGTCAAGTGACTGCACGGAGCACGGAACAACACGCACGGAGGCGCCGACTGACTGACTCACTTACTAAACTCGCTCAACCGGCGTTGAGCTCCTCCGCTTCCGTGTTTGACTCAGTCTCTCCCCCACCCCCACCGCCCGGGGTCGATCGTTGTGCACCTGTTGCCTCCCAGCCGATGCCGAACAAACGCAAAGGTGACTTTGAACAGGTTCACGAAAATTTGCCTCAGCGCCGCTTTTGTGGTTATTTCAGTTGGTGTTTGTGGGTTCATCCCATGTAGGTCCTGTGCGAAAAAATTCCAGATGACAAAAGCAAAGATCGACGCAAAGACCTACTGCATTATTCTTCGGAATTCTTCATCATCTAATATCATTTCTTTCACTTATTCGGTCAACGTCGAGTTTTTTTTGCTTTTCCGTTTATTGCAATACGTACGCTTTTATTGAAGCAGAGAAACTGTAGAGCATTTCCAAACGGTTGAACGTTTTTAGTTTGATTACATGCATCAGGTAATGCAATTTAATCCAAAAAACTTCTCCGGTTTGAAATGTGTTATACTGCTTTCAATTAGAGACTCGTCGCATTCTGATAGTTTCAGATTTTAGCTGTTTTTAATTAGCGGTCAGTTGTTTCAATGTTGCAAAAAAAAACTGCGTTACTGTTGTTGTTATTATTATTCACAGATTTCCGTTCATTAATTAAAATAGCGCCTTGACAAAAGAGAAGTGGGCGGACCGACATTGCTCTGCGGCCACAACACGACAAGACAGAGAGTCAATGGATTGCATACAGGATCGTCGTAACATTCAGTTTTATTTCCGCAAGGCACTCTGCAACAGACAAGAAACCGATTCCTCCACGAACGGATCCTAAATTTCAGAAATTGAAGATCTTCTTCCCCCCCTAACAGTCATTTCAGGTATTCATCCACCCTACCTCGATGCCCCTTGTTATTTTTATCAATCAGACTGATTTCTTTCTGTGGCTTGCAGACATAGGCTAATTAGTCGTAATCAGGGGATCCCCCGTTGATTTCCTCGTTCAAGGGCGTCGAATATAATATCGCGCACAGCTAATTAGTATCCGTTGAGCTTAAGCGTCAGTGCAGTGGGACTTACTACTGGTTATAGGGATTGTCCTGTCGTTCGGACGGGAGAGAATCGTTTGCCTGGCTTCGGAGAACCTTATACAGTAACCAGCAGCAGGTTGGGTGAGTGGGGTATATAGGGGAGGAGAGAGGGGCGATAGATTGTGCCGCCTGCCAACATAAGCGTAAAAAGAATTGAATGGAAAGTTTATACGGAACACGGCGGCTAAGGACCTTTTGGCGATGTTAATTATTCTCGTTGCACCGGAAACCGGAGGACGGTTCTCGGCAAATGCGACCGGGCGCTAATTAAGCCGGGCTCCATTGTGCCGGTCTGCTTTGTCGAGAAGAAGCTCGCTCGATGTACGTACGCCGAAATAGTAGCGACGCCATTGTGCCGCCGTCGCCGACGCCGACGCTGACGCCGTCTATGTGCGCCTTTCCTCTCTCTCTCTCTCTCTCTCGCAGCGGAGGGCCGCCACCGCCGCCGCCGCTGCGGTCTGCTTAGGCCTGAATGTCTTTCCGATTCGATCTCTTGACACAGGATATTTCCGGTGAAAGACGAAGACAAAAAGTACTTTCCTCCTTCTCTTTCTCTTTCTCTCCGTCCGCCGCACAGGCTCTTCTTCGCTTCGCGCAGCAGGAACAACCTGCTTCCAGGTTCATTACAACGACACTCAGAATACGACGACGACGACGACGACGACGACGACGACGACGACGACGCATCGTTTGCCTTCGGCAGATCATGTGGGTTTGTAGGGGGAGGGGGGGAAGAACAATTCCTGATCACTGCTTGCTGCCGTCATTAACTTATTTAGACTAACCTTATTTAGCACTACGAAACAATTGGCAATCCCCCCTCCCATCCCCTATTCCTCACTGGTGCTGACTCTCGACGACTATCACTCCGGTTATATAGGAATATTTTGCCGACGCAAAATGCCGCATCGAAGTGAAGATAGTCTTTGCTGTTGTTGTGCTGACTTGATGTTCCTGGCACAGCCAAAGCAAATGACAGACTGCAAATGAGCCGTGAAATTACAGTAAGCTGCTGAACAAGAACAAGACGACGACGACGACGACGACGACGACAAATGGTGTAGCATTGGTACATTCAAGTATACAACGGCATAACCAGGATTCTAGAGTAAGAGCTCGGCTGTTAAAAGGCCTGCGCACGCACAATCCATCTAGCGCTGCTTGGGATTTTGGGGGAGCGTCATGACCCTCTGGAGGGTCATGGGCGGAGCCCCGACCGCACGAACTTTTGAGTCAAACCGTGAGTTCTATCCGGCGATGCCCCTCGTGGGTGCACTAATGTTGAATTTCTATAGCGCCACTATGAGAGGCATCAACCGCTGGTGCGCCAAAATCCTGTTCGTAAGACCATTAGAAGATAAAGGGCATTCAGTTGATTTGACTGTTGTAGTAGTAGTTGTTGTTGTTGTTGTTGCTGCTGCTGCTGCTGCTGCGACTCTTTATCTAGCCTTCACACGCAGTGACTCCATATTGTGGCGTAAAACATATAGAGATATCCAGTGACTGGTGTCAAATGACGCATGTCGAGTGACGCTTCTGTGACGCGACTTGTCAACAGTTGACGCCGGCCGAACGACATTAACATGAACCGAAGGTGTCCAATGGACATGACGCCGTAATGATGACGCTCCATCCGCTTGACGCCAAATGACGATGACGCCGTTGCTAAGACTGAAAGAGAAGTTCGTCTATCGACGTCATCATGACAATAACTACAACGTACGATTAATGGAAGGAAGTTAGCAGAGTGGTAACAGCGTTGGACGATGTAGCAGACGGTCGCGGGTTCGAGACCCGCTGGAGGCCTAAGGTCGATTCAGCATGCATCTTTCGCCTGATGGCGATGGCAACTGAGTAGCGGATTAATCCGCGGAGTAAACAGGCGCGTTGCATGAGAGCACTGACTCCATATCATGTAAATTGCACGAGTCGCCTGGCTGAGGGCCTTGGAAACGGAGATCAGCGCCTCTTGGATCTAAATTACGTAAACCTCACATTAACAATCGTAAGACAATATTGATGCGGGCGCTGCGGATAACACGGTGAATTTTATTGCTAATGATGTCAATGTGCCATATATGCCATATATGACGTCACGCGAATTTTAGGTAAAAATTACCCCTCTCCCCATGTCAAATTTCGTCGCAAATGTACTAGTCCCCTTGAAATTGACGTCACAAACTATCGACCCCAAAGTACAAGACCACCTCCAACTTACAAAACCGTCACTGGTGAAAGATAACAGTAATGCTGCTAATTTGATTTATGATTTACTTCTTCACATGTGTACTGTAGCTGCTAAAATTTTTCAGAAATTATGACTAATTGTTTCCGGTCACGTGATGAAAAGTTAGTGTCCGTCAGGCACACCGGAGGATTGCCAACAGGAGCAGAAAGTTACATTGATCTACATTACATTACATTACATTACATTGATCTACATTTATTAATATTTGCTAATAATAAATTTAAAAAATTAAAATGTGACGTCACAGTATTGTACCTCCACCCTTCCATGCACTCCTACGTCACACGTCGTCACAGCTTGCTGAACCCCTCCCCCTCAGCGCGTGACGTCATATATGGACGACCCCAACAGAACGTCTCGACGTAATGATGTCATGTAATTGACTCGATTAACAGCAGACCGATTGAACTCGCGAAGCCCCATCTTACAGTCCATCCACTCCCGCTCCTCGACCAGTCGTCGGATCGGCCAGCCAGCCAGTCAACACGGCCAGGAAACCAGTCAATCAGTCTTTGTCTCTCGTCGTAGCCGCAACTGCGTCGTAGTGCGCATGCGCGAGAGCAGTCGCGTAGTGCTTCCGGTCTCATGCGCCGTACCGTCAACAGAGTATTCGACCCTGGCGTCGATTTTTCAGCACAGGACAGGACAAAGGCTGCTGCTTCGAATATTGGAGGCTATTTAACTTAATTTTTAATTAATTAATTAATGATAACCGCTCTCTACATGCTCGTTGTTTTAATCTAGCTTCCGCTAAAAGACTGACTGCCCGATGCCCGATTAACCCGGTTAATCAGTCACGCTTTGCTTAGTAAAACATTGTCCCGTAATGAAACCCAAAACTGTTGAAACCATACTACCCACTTTGTTGTAGACTCTGTTTAGGGGCTGTCCATTAATTACGTCAACAATTTAGGGGGGTTGAAAAAGATTGACAGTTGTTGACAGAGGGAGGGGGAGTGGTCAAGAGAAGTTGACGTCAACAATTTCACTTTTTACAAATAATCAAAAAATAGGAAAGTTCATGGAATACTACTTGTTACAATGGAAAAAGCATGGCAAAATACCTGTCATTGATAGTGCTGTTACGGTTAACCGAACCGAACCGAAACCGCGGTTTTTCGGTCAAAACCGAACCGAACCGAAACCGCGGTTTTGACCATTTGGACGGTTTTATTCCGTTTTAACCTAATTAGGGTTAACGCTAACCTAACCTGGGGTTAAAACCCTAATTTAGGGTTAGGGTTAACACTAACCCTATGATCTCTTTTTCAATGCATTAAATAAAAATTTGAAACGCTAAAATAACAGTGTTGTTCTTCTGGCATGTCTATATGACTGCATTAGTAGTGTCGTGCAGTGCCAGTTTAGGGGACACCTTCAAAATTGAGGTAGACACCGCCACCCCCAAATCCACAATCCTAGAAATATGACGTCAACAATGTAATGCCTCACTTTTTTATTGGCAATTGCAACTGAAAGAGAAGGTGACAAATAATCAAAAATAACAAAGTTCGGACCCCTAAAATGGACCCCATTTTCAAAAATCGCGTAACGTTATTTTATTTTTATTTCTTACCTCAAAAAGGTCATCCTTTACAATTTTTTCCTCGAAAAACCCTGACAAGCAAAAAGAGGTCATAATTGTATCATTTTCCTCTCCAAAATCCCTGAAAGCAAAAAGAAAAAGGGTTAACCTATCGCTAACCCTAATTACCTGTTAAAAAAACCGGACCGAACCGAAACCGCGGTTTTTTCGGTCCAAACCGAACCGAAACCGACCCGAGACTGCACGAGGTTGATCTTGGGGCTCAAAAGTTTTTGACGTAATTATAGAGGGGATAACTGAAAGTTGACAGTTGTTGACAATGGGAGAGGGGGTCAAAAATTGCCCAAAATTGTTGACGTAATTAATGGACAGCCCCTTACCACTGTGGGCCTACACATAAGTGACATAACAATCAATCACTTCTCCAACGCGTATTGTTCCGAAGAGGTCTACATCGCCAAGTTTAGCATTGAGCGGCAACACCTGAATATAGGGCCTATTCTGGGTGGACGCATTTTTCTAAATAAAAAATGACCAAGACGTTGCTTGTTTGCCAGGATAAGCTGCAAAAAAACTGGAAAAGTTCCTCTCGCGTTAAACTATCGAACAAAACGGTCGCCATCCTGTAATATTTTTTGGTAAATATGAAATTAATTAGTCAACGGTCTTCTTCAAGGTTAGCGTAAATACATTTTCGTCATTCCCCAATCCCCGTCATTCATCGTTCGCGTAAACAGTATTTACAATCACAGTACAGAAAACTGTCGTAATTCACGTTGACGACGTAAGTTTTTACGGTGCGGTGTAGAAAAAGACGCGTTTAAAATCTTGTGCAGCAGCTCTACTTTTCGCCGTTTCTTCGGAAGGTACGTGCACTCTCCTCTCCTATACAGCGGCCTTGCCCGCCGTGTGAAGGGAACACATGCGCAGCAGCCTCGTTAGAGGCGCCACCGTCGATCATCAGAGTCGCATTCTGACTTTCATTTGCGATCCGGTTTCGATGGCATCATCCGCCGTCGCAAAAATCAATCGCCCCCAGAAACAAAGACGACAGTTGAACGGATACCGTATTTAAACTCTCCATTTCTTTCGAACGGAAATCGTGAAACGATCATAATCATGGAGATCATCATGATGAAGATCGTGGTCATTGTATCATCATCATCATCATCATCATCATCATCATCATCATCATCATCATCATCATCATCATCATCATCATCATCATCATCATCATCGTTATCCTCATCATCATCATTGTCATCATCATCATCATCGCCATCGTCATCATCATCATCATCACCACCACTGCCATCATCATCATCGTCATCGCCATCAACATCGTGTATTAGAGCAGGTATATACGTGTTGAAGACCGATTTTTTCATTATTTCAAGAGAAATCGTCTAGAAGTCATTGTTTTTTTCGCATCGCTCTGAAGCTTACTCTCATTTCTGTGGCGTTCTGTCTTTCTTCTCCTTAATCAAATGATATGTTTCTAATTAATGCCTGTTGGTTCAGAAAAAGGATCTGTACCTATGTTTCATAGGTTACTGGAAAGCATTTGAGAGCGCAAAGCACGAAGAGTTGTCCAAATGCCTGGAGAACATAGCACTCGATTGAAATGTTATGAGGCTATTTCAATATCTGCATCGGAATCAAGAAACAGCGACAAAAGCTGATGAAAGAATAGGGAAAAATGGAAGATACAAATTTTAAAAGGGACAAGGCAGGGATGTGGTTTATCACCAGATTTTACAACGAACATGAGGAAGAGACTATGAAAGACATAAAAGGATTAGGAGGGATAAAGATAGGAGGAAAGAATATAAATAATCTACGATACGCAAGTGACACCACACTAATGGCAGACACGGAAAGTAAACTACAAATGTTATTAAACAGGGTGACAGAAGAGAATGAAAAGAAAGGGCTAAGAATAAATACAAAAATACATACTGTATTGTAATAACAGAAAAGAAAGAAATTCCTGAGTGCAGACTACAATACAAGGGGATAGAAATAAAACAGGTAACACAGTTCAAATATCTAGGAAGCATTTTCACAAGCGATGGAAGAAGTGAAAAGGATTTTGAAACCAGAATAAAATGGCAAAGACAACATTCACACAACTTAAAAAGGTCTTCGCAAACAAACTTATTAATTAAAGCAACAAAATGGCTCAGAATTCTTCAAAGCTATGTGTGGGCAATTCTGATGTACGGATCAGAAACATGGACGTTGACAAAAACAACAGAAATAAGCTAGAAGCTGCAGAGATGTGGTTTCTCAGACGTGTGGGAAAATTTCATGGTCTGAAAAAATAATTAATAAGGAAGTAGCCTACTTTGGTGTAGAAATAAAATTGCTAAAAAACAATAAGAAAGCAACATCTGAATTTTCGGACATCTAATAAGAAAATACATATTGAAATATCTAATTATAACAGGATAATAGAGGGAAAAGAGAAAGAGGAAGACAAAGAATGAAAGTATGTAGACAAACCTAAGAGAAGCGACAGGAACTAAAGACAACATCGAACTGATAAAGAAAACGAGAAAAAGAGAATAGTGGAAATCCATGGTCGCCGACGTAGCAATACATGGCACATGAAGAAAAAGAAGATGAAAAAGAAGAAGAAGAAAGAGAAGAAGAAGAAGAAAGAAGAAGAAGAAGAAGAAGAAGAAGAAGAAGAAGAAGAAGAAGAAGAAGAAGAAGAAGAAGAAGAAGAAGAAGAAGAAGAAGAAGAAGAAGGATATTCCGATAGAGTGTACGAAGAGCAAAGTTCTCGTATATTAAACTTCTTTCGCAGTTTCTTCCTCTACCCTAGTATAGACCCGACCAATAATTAAAATTAAGTTCATTTTAAGGGAAACGGTGCTGAAATGCAAGCGTCGATATTTGAAAACTGTAATGCGAGTGCAGTTTTCAAACAGTCACAAACCACTGAAAAAACTCCAAACAAACATAGGGGGCTATAAGATTCGTGCCGAAAGAGACGCGACAAGAATGAAACGGCGATTGAAGAGGCCACACGAGAATTAATGCGGATGATTTCCGCATATTTTCAAACCAAGATAGAACGAATGAAGAGGGAAGGCGGAGGAAGAAGAGAAGGAAGAAGAGGAGTAAGAAGAGGAGGAGGAAGAGGAGGAGGAAGAGGAGGAGAGAGGAGAGGAGGAGGAGAGGAGGAGGAAGGAGGAGAGGAAGAGAGGAGGAGAGGAAGAGGAGGAGGAGGAGGAGGAGGAGGAGGAGAAGAAGGGAAGAGGAGGAGGGGGAGAGGAGGAGAGGAGGAGGAGGAGAGGGTGGAAGAGGAAAAGGGAGGAGAAAGAGGAGGAGGAGGGGAGGAGGGAAGAAGAGGAGGGAGGAGGAGAGGAGGAAGAGGAGGAGGAAGAGGAGGAGGAGGAGGAAGAGGAGGAGGAAGAGGAGGAGGGAGAGGAGGAGGAAAGGGAGGAGAAAGAGGAGGAGGAAGAAGAGAAGAGGAGGAGGAAGAGGAGGAGAAAGAGGAGGAAAAGAGGAGGAGGAAAAGGAGGAGGAGGAGGAAGAGGTGATTGGCTGAAGTGTGCTCATTAGACACTCGATCGGTGGACATGTGAGTCTAAGAAGAGAGTAAGGAGAAGAAGAGAGGCGACAGCTTCAGTTCAAATTCATTCTCACTGAGCGAACCCCGCACAGACCGTCTTACAAGCGATGCACGGCGGCGATGCCGAGTCACCTGACGCATCCGGCCGGCCGTCAACCGCGCGATCACATGACGACAACGACGACGACGACGACGACGACGACGCACAAGTGGAACTCTCGTAACGAAGTCGTCAAGTGTGACGTCGACTGACTCCTTATCAATACTAATGACCCACGGATGCTGCTACGACTGACGCGTATTACCGTCTTACATCGACGACGCACTGTCGAATCGCAGCACTCTTCTGTATCTTCTGAACAACTGTCGTGGCGGGGTGGGGTGGGGTGATGGGGGAGTCAGAGGGAGGAATGAAGGTGAGGGGAGTGGAAGGAAAGGGAAGGGTGAGGGAAGGGTGGGTAGAGGCTGTTGTGCGTCGCGTTTTTGGCTTCGTTATCTGGTCAGCTACGTGGCTGATTGATAAGCGCGCTGCCATCTTTTATTCGAACGCTGTAACTTTTATAGGAATATATTCCAGATCTGCATCGCATTTAGAGCTTGGCTATCTTGTTCAGTGCTATGGAGTATAAGTCATAGGGGCCGTCCATTAATTACTTCAACAAAATAGGGGGAAGGGGTTTGAAAACGTTCGACACTTGTTAATTAGCTCGTTTAGCTTCACTGTGCACCTCTATGCCGATGACATTCAAATTTACCGACATTGCCCTCGCTCTTCTTATGCTGAGCTCACTCAATCAGTAGACAATGAAATTCCAACTCTTCGGGATTGGATGTTTTCCAACGACCCTCACACTCGAAAGGTGAGCGACCTTCTCGAGACGTTCGCACTAACGCAACATGTGTCATCGCCAACCGCACGACAAAGGCGGCACTCTAGACGTTGTCATTTCACCAGAGGACCTCCAAATTACGAATGTTGCAGTAATAGAAGTTGGCCTCTCCGATGGCCATGTTTGATCTCCTTCTCCATCCCACTTGTACTCGCCGCACCTGTCTACACCACTGTCGAAAGCAGAAATCGGCGAGGACTTGACGCGGTGGACCAGTTCATCCTCGCTATCGAACAATCAATTCTGACGACACAGTCGATTTCGCCTCTCGATGACGTCAACGTTCTAGCCGATCGATCCCATAAAATCATCACGGATCTGCTTGATCACTTCGCCCCCTCGCACCATAAAAACCGTAAAACCGTGCGCATCCGTCCTCGTCGACGGTACTATGGTGCGGACTGTCGCCTAGAACGTCGATCTGCACGAAAGCTGGAGCGCCGATATGCCTCCTGCAAAAGGTACTGCGATGCAACAGACAGCCCATCAACATGGCGTCAAGCTCTTAAATCAAGTCGGGCCCTAGTTCGCCAAAGTACTGCCGCCTTCATGAAAGCAGACTGGTCTTTTTCCGACACCTTGGAAATGCGCCATGGTCAGACCTCGTCTGAAGACCTCCAACCTAAACCCAGCCGAACCGGCCAGCTATATAGGCCTATATCGAACCTGATGTTTCTCTCCAAACTGCTCGAGCGCATAGTCTTCGGCCAAATGGTGACCCGCTTGAAGGAAAACAATCTCCTGCCCGAGTTACAGTCGGCATGATACAGGAGCCACCACTCGACCGAGACAGCCCAGCTGTTAAAAGTTCTCAACGACATCATCGAGCCTACGGCCGACCGCAAACTAGTCGCCCTCGGGAGTTTGGATCTTACAGCTGCGTTCGACTCAGTCGATCATACGATCCTTTTGTCTAGGCTGGAAAAAACCTACGGCATAGTAGACCCTGTGCCTTAGACTGGTTTCATAGCTATACCTAAGCGACCGCCGCCAGTTTGTGGTTTTAAATCGGACCGCATCCGATCCCAGGATGGTGATCAGCGTAGTCCCACAAGGCTCAGTCCTCGGTCCTTTGCTTTTCACACTTTACACTGCAGATGTTGGAAAGCTGATCGAGACTCATGGCCCACTCCGTCGCACATATGCTGATGACTGCCAGGTCTATCTAGCAACGGATCCCAAAGACATATAGCCTACAAGCATCGAAGGACAGAATTGTGGACTGCATCGATGCCATACGGAACTGGATGTTGCATAATATATTGGTCCTAAATCCAGGAAAGACGAAATTTATCTGGTTCGCCGCCCCTCGGAGGCGACTGATCTGATCGACTGGTCACCATTCCCAGTCGCCAGTTGAAGCGATTGCGCCAGTTGTTGTCTTAAGTTTTATATTGCTACGACAGGGTAAACACAGCGTACTTGCACTAGTTGGTGTAACCTTTACCACAAATGGCTACAATGTTTTACACATTTGACTCCGTTGACCATTAACATCCTACAACATATCTGCCTGTGATCACTGTGCGCGTTACATGTATTTTCGATGTCAATTTGAAAGATGCCACAGATGAGTTTTAGCGAGTTAACCGCCAGATTGAGCTTCCTGTTTCGTATGGCGACGAGTTAATTTAATCACTTTTATTAGATGCCTGGCCATACGCAAGGAAGAAAGCGCTCGTTTATTCTGAGATTTCAAAAGGACACCTTTTATTGAATTGGTTGTGAGCAGCTTAGCGTCCTATAAACTGCTCGTAAGCCTAATCTCATTTAGCGCAAGAAACTCGCCAAAACTACGTGTCAATGGTTAATCGGAAAATACAGATTAATCAAAACATGTTATCTATTTATGCCAGAGTGTATGTATATGCCCGAAGCAGATTTGGTGCAGACGTGGTGCCGTCTTTTCTTGTGTTTACTTTTTTAAAAATTTCTTTCTACGTCAGCCAGTGACGATAAAAGCAACAAGATATAAGACCTATAGGCCTATTAATGAAAAAGCATGGCCGGATATAAAACGGAAATTGCCATAAATGTCACGAGCACAAGAACTAACTTTGTTTCTTCAAATAGCGACTATCATCACACACGAATAGTGAAAACTCCGACAAATAAAACGGATTCCCTGTTTTCATTTACGTGGAATTGAATCAATTAATTTATCTCAACAACAGAAGCTTTAATTAATATCAAATAACCTTTCTGAGTAGGAGTGTGTAAGAAATCTATCACGAAAGGCGTGAAATTGCTCTTAAATATAATTTCTCATCAGCCAGCGATACAAATGGCGCTTAAAAAATCAAGAACAATACTATATCCAACGCGCGCGCTTTTGCCAGGGTTGGAAAATTATTATTATTATTATTATTATTATTATTATTATTATTATTATTATTATTATTATTATTTCTAGACAATTTCTCCAGCGCAGTAAACAAGGCTAAGGCCTACGACAAAAGCGCTTTGACATAATTCTATCAGTAAAATTCGATATTAAATAGGTGTGTTTTTAAGTTCCTAAGAAAGGATTCGTGGAAATGTGGTGTAAAACACTAGGAATCTAGGATATAAAGTTTTTGCGGGTGTTGACTTGTGATAAAAATAAAGAGAATGATTTATGTGTGTTAACATTCCTCTATAGAGTTACAGCGCTATATAAATTGTCCTGGAATAGATAAATAAAAATTCCAAACATTAAACCATAAAAACATAAAAACCTAAAAACTTAAATTCTATTTCTGAAAAACTTAGATATTTTTCAGCCCTGAAATTTGTGATTTGACTGGCATAATTTGTGAATTTTTCGCACTTACAGTAAGAAGTGTTGATCAAGTTGCAATTTCTTCTGTTTTTCTTTTGCTAAGTTGATCAAGTGTATAAACTGTTTGTAAATTTGCTTGCTTTTATCCATAGCCTGAGCAATGGTTGAATATATTTTTGGAATTTGCTACAATCAAATTTTATTCGCAGCAAATGGGCTAAAAGCAAGTACAAATTCTAAAAACCAAAAATCAAGTTGAAGGTCAAAAATCCTGTCTACTTTAGTAGTGCAAATTAATGGGTTTATTCGTTCTCACTGTTCTTTGCACTCTTAACCAGTTTAGTTTAGTCAACCATCGAAATCCATCAGCATCTGTCTTGTTGAGTTTTAACATGTGAACATTTCGTGGGAGTTCTCGAGGTCCGTTTGGAAATTTATTTCATTTTCAGAAACAGCATCGCTGCATTACCTCTCTGAATTCAACAGAATGCCAGAACTAAAGAAGCGGATTACAGTATATTATAATTAGCATGCGCAAAAAGCTCAGAAGAAGTTAGTGGCGTTTACGTTTCATTATAGTGTAACTATATAGCTTACATTGACGTTGTAATTATCAGTTTAATATTAAAGAAATCGTTCTTCGATTAGTTGTGTGTGACATATTTTCTAAACAACTATGAATGCGACTGCTGCAGCAGTAGTCAAGTTCTAATTTTCTGGAAAAACACACGGACAATTTTCATAACAATATTTTAAAAAAGAACACTCACAAAATAAATCTTATTTTATCAAAATACGCCGAAAGAATATATAGTATTTTGCAATAGAACGAAATAATTTTTTGTTTAAATCTGCTTAGGGCACGGCACGGGCGTAGCTAGGGTATCCGGCGCCCGGGGACAAAACATATCGATGGCGCCCCCTAAATTGAGAAAAATCTCAACTTCACAAAAATCCTAAAAACCCTGACAAGCAAAAAAGGTCGTCGTCACAACTATATTGATGCTTCTTTTTACTTTTCTGCCACCATAAACCCGATTTTGGCGCCCCTTACCTCGGCGCCAGGAGACATTTGTACCCCCCCCCCATCTCCCTAGCTACGCCTCTAGGACACGGAGATAACTATTTCAAGAACTTTAAACACCAAATTTGAAGCAGTAAATTTTAGAAATTTAAAATTCATAACTTGTTGCCTGTTGGTTGTCTAGGATAAACTCGGAACATTTTTCTTTCAGGAGAAGTTTACTTCCGCTGGCACTGACGTACATTCTATGCGATACGGGTCATAAACCAGCGAAGCAGAAACAGAGGCGGTTCTCTGAATCGCCTGATAGATTCGATTCTCGATGGAAATTCTTCAGTGGAAGGGAACTATATAAGAGAGTTGTCGAGCATTTGTTAATACCGTTAAAATCTGCAGGAACTTAATAGAACAGTTAGACTAGACGGTTATAATAGAAGGTGAACGGCACATATTGGCACTGGCGCGTCCAGAGTTCCGAAATAAGGGAGAGCTAAGCAAGGGACAACGTTCACAGTTTATCTATAGGGGCTTGGGGGAAGATTGTGAGTTTTTCCAACGGGGCTTGAAGCTCCAGAAATGTTGAGCAACATTAGGAAGTCAGACTGTGGACTCTGTCGCCTGCTTTAAAGCATTTAAATGTGATTTATTACTGAGTAGTCAAAGCTGCAATGCAACCCAGTATATCGATTCTGTCGACACTCACCCTAACCTCACCAAAAAAGAAACCTCATAATGTTTGCGCAAATCCAGTGATTGATCCCAGCACGAATAGTGGCCGGTCCCCCATGCTCCTAGTGGCTATGCCACATTTAAGTCTCTCCTGCAATTCGTTGTAACGTCTTTCCACTTCAAAGAACTTCTGTTTATAGTTGGAAAAGTCGTTAAGCGATCACTGGATCACTCGATACTACTGCGTCGGCTTAATGTCTCGTACGGCATTGGTCATGTGGCCCTTAAATGGTTCCATTCGTATCTCGATCGCCGTACACAATGCGTGCGTTGTTCCAACTCCAGCACTCACCCATCACACGTCATCTGCGGCGTCCCGCAAGGATCGGTTCTTGGACCCATCCTGTTTACCCTATACGTGGCTGACCTGCTACGTCTCATCCGTCAACATGGGCTCCAAGGACACTTGTATGCGGATGACACCCAGATATATGGAGGCTGCTGGCCCTCGGAGACGCAGCAACTTTGAGCGTCTCACTAGGTGTCTGGATGAGATGGCAGACTGGTTGAAGTCTAACAGGCTTCAGCTCAATGTCGCCAAGACCGAGGTCCTCTGGTTCGCCACTGACCGGAATCAACAACAGCTGCCGCGTTCCTGTATTAGGATTAACGATCTTGAGCTACGCCCAGTCACATCCGTACGAAACTTGGGTATTTATCTCGACAGTGCAGCGACGATGAAGCTGCATGTAGCTAAGACCGTTGCAAGCTGCTTCGCCTCTCTCCGGCTGATCAAGAGTCTACGTCGGTCAGTCTCCCAAGCCGTCCTCAAGACGCTGGTCGTAGCTCTTGTCCTCACCAGACTAGACTATGGAAATGCCGTCCTCGCTGGATCGCCTGCCTCTCTACTCTGCAGGCTGCAGTCAGTCCTGAATGGGGCTGCTCGCCTAATTCATCGGTCCGCGCGTTGCGAAACGTCACTCCGCTACTTATTGATCTACACTGGCTGTCCGTGCCAGAGCGCATCAAGTTTAAACTATCTAGTCTCGTTTATCGTTGTCTGCACGGAACAGGACCGAACTATCTGGCGACCGAGTTGCGCAGCGTCTCGGATCTCGAAGGCCGTAGAAGACTAAGATCCTCCACTACGGCTGAACTGATTGTCCCCAGGACGCGTCTCGTCACTGTCGGTGATCGAACTTTTCCGGTAGCTGCTGCGCGCGCTTGGAACTCACTTCCCGCTGACATCCAGAAGTCTCCGTCACTCGACACATTCAAGAAACGCCTCAAGTCCTGGCTATTCAGAACTAGTTACTGTATTTAGTTATTTAGTTATGTAATGTGTTCGCGCAGTCTGTCGACTAGTCACCACACTAATCTTGACTTTACTTACTTACTTACTTACTTTATGCTAATGCATGTCGGACATATGAAATCACGTAAGTTATTCAGCAAACATCATGGCAGTGCTCAGGGTGCATTGCCTTAATCACTTAGCATGTTCATCAGTGGTGGCGGTTTCAAGAACTTTTGGTTGGGGGCTGCAATGAATTTCTAAGAAGCTGGCGTGCGATGCAATGAATTTCTAGGAAGATCCCGCCAATTTTCAAAGGAATTATATGCAAACGGCATAGAAGAAAGCTGTAGATCTGATTTATAAAATATAATGTTCAGCAGAATTGGCAATGCATAAAGGTCATTTTAATCTGTTTGTACAAAGTCATGGTGCAAACTCGAGTTTTCTATTGCTGGAAGTGAATTTGTCGATGACATTGTCTATAGATATGTCCATATCTTCGTGGATATCCTTCAAGGCTAATCCGTTTAGACGATCATCTTCCATTGAAGACGCATTTTGGTGGGTCGGAGGGGGATGCATCCCCAGTCATCGCCAACGTGGAACCGCCCCTGGTGTTCATCGCGAGATTCTGTACCGTAACGTAAAGTTAAAAGCACTATATATATATATATATGTAGCGCCTATTCTGGACGAGCACTCGACTCGTGACTTGGTCTGTAGCCTGTTCGACAGGACTTTCCGATGAACCTAGATTCCAGCGTAGGCCTATTAAGCTATTTCGAACATTTTCCATGTTGCTGTGCCGAGCTTTCATTCTAAGCATTTTCGGTCGGTTTTAATAGCCGCGTTCAAGCGCCGAGGTATATGTTCTGGGCGTTTCTAGTCAGGAATTGCTTGTCAAGTAATTGCCTCCATCAACGTTATTAATACAATTATTATAACAGACGAGAGCGCGAAGACAAGGGACTCATAACAGATGCCTCCTGCGACAATTTGCGAATAATAAATAACACGAAGGACTCCAACATACAATCGGAAATCTACGAGAATTATTATCGACATGCAACCCTGTCATTCAGATTTCAATATCATTTTGGATGCCTTCAAAACAGCGCTATACTATAGAGCTCGTGGAAGAATATACGGACTACTTGCAAAATAGATTACCTGTGCAGACGAACGTGTTCTAGAACACCTGCAAATGTCTGGTTGCTTTTTAAAGTAACAGAACGGGTTCTAAAATTCTCATTTCCTGAAATCAGTGTCACTCCATTCAGCACGATTTCAACTGATCGACACGGTTGGGAGTATCAATTATTCAGTTTCAAGGGGTTATGCTACATTTTTTGATTTGATTCGAACTAAAACTGTCTCTCTCAGGTAAATCCTTAATTAGAAATCAGCTATAATAATCGACACCGTCTGTCAGATCGTCAAATTCTCTATGCACTTTCAAATCTCGACTATAAAAGCGGCTCTGTTGACTCTATTCCAATGACTGTCTCACTGGCGCATACAACAACAACAACAACACTAATAATAATAATAATAATAATAATAATAATAATAATAATAATAATAATAATAATAATAATAATAATAATAATAATAATAATAATAGTAGTAGTAGTAGTAGTACTAGTAGTAGTATTGCCATGACATTTAATCGTTCCCATGAATAAGCAGTCGTCCGAAAAGTGCTATTCGAGATCGATGAGTCGTTTACGATAGAAGTTATCACTGAGAGTTTGCAACTCACCTGACCAGGTTGCGCTGTCTCAGAACGCTTTGCTCTCTACCTGGAATCTACCAATAATACTATGACCGGGGAAAATTAATCTCCCGAACGCAGAAATGCAATTAACCACGAGAAGCAAGTGACAGACGCCTGTCTGACATGACACATGACTTCTAAACCTGACGAAAAATTACCACCTCTCTCTCTCTCTCTGCCTCTCTCTCTCTCTCTCTCTCTGTCTCGCCTTCTCTTCTCTGTCCGCTTATTAATCTGCCCTTTTCTCTGACGGCGCTCAGCCTAATAAATAAATGAATACTTTGTAATCATCGTTGCCTGGCAACCGTTTTCAAGCGTTCGTAGTAATAGGCTTGGCCGGGATGTGGAAGGCCTGGCGTCGTCGTCGTCGTCGTCGTCGTCGTCTCTATTATTTCTTCAAGGGGTGTGGTCGACAGGCCAGAGGCAGGCAGCGTCATCACCAGCCGCGGCTCGTGACAGCTGCGAGTGCGCATGACAGACATGACATACGGTGCGATGACAATTATTCCAGTCAGAGATTTCCCATATAGCAATGAGTCAAAAAAGTCCGTTTTGCGTGTGTGCGTGCTTGTGTGTGTGTGTGTGTGTATGTATGTGCGTGTGTGTTCGAAGTAAGAAGACCGTCTGGTCTGCTGCTGCTGCTGCTGCTGCTGCTGCTGGTGAGCCATTTTTCCTCTCATCATCTATTTGTGGTCGTCGTCCTTTGAAAGTCCACTATTACGCGAAGCGAAGCTGCCTCCTCTGCGAGCCGAATTATGAGGTCCGTCGGGAGAAGAGAAGACGAAGGTTAACCTAATATTCTTAATTTGAAAGATCAGCGATGCCTCTGCCCTGCATCACTGGTAAGGATTACGACCCCTCTGGTCATATGACCAGTCATTTGGCAGTCTGACTGTGTCTTTTTACTATGATAGTCATGACGACGACGGCAATGATGATGACGACAATGATGATGATGATGATGAAATGATTATATAATGATACATTAAAAGCCTGTGGAGACTTCTAAAAACCCACATAGGTCGATTTTATTGAAATTTACAGAAGTTTCTAAGATTAATTAAATGTTACAAAAGGGCGTTTACATATTGATGACGTCACACTGTGTAAATACGTGTGCGTGCATATAGACCATGTAGTGCAGTATATGTTGACCCTATAATGTCATATCATATCGTAGCATGGACTGCATGATTTATCTCGGTACACTAGACTGTTGATAGCAACGAGCGAAGACAATTTCGATAATTGAACGAAATTTGATGGGAAATGACAGAGACAATAAGTCGCCGAAAAAATCTGCAAATCGTTTCAAATTGACAGCGATGAAGAGGGGCTCATCTCACGCACACTTCTACCGTTTGTTCGCAGGACACACGAGACCAGAGGTCACCTTCGAACGTTACCATTGCGTTACTTTGCACGCTATTAACCACAGACCAGAGAGTAGACTGCCTGTTTGTCTCAGCCTTCGTCAATGCTGAAGCTGTTCGTCCATTATCGCACACATAAAAAAGACACTGAACCGTGTGCTCTGTGTTAGACTTTGGTGAGAAAAGAAGGGCGTGTACTGTAATGTTAACGCTGGAAAATATTTCCTCTTTTTCTTTTTTCCAGCTACTGTAGTTGTACTGTTACAAGCTACATGGACCACATGGTATTATAAAAAAACAACTAAAAACTGGCGATTTTTCGCAATTCCCTCCTAAACTCACAACGTTCCTCAGTGTGCTGGTCAATCAATGATCCATCTAATTCTTGAGGGCCCGTGTCCACATGAAATTTCTCTTGGGCAACAATTTCCCAGTTGACTAACTTCTGGGTAATTTTGCTTCGTGCAACAGAACAAAATCGCGTGTGTTAATAGGTCTATAATTAATTAAGTCCGCGACCATAATAAACCACGTAGCGGTCTGGAAGTCGTCTCTTAAACTGATTCGCTGAGAATAAATATTTATATAGCACAGCACTTACTGTGGCTTAAATTGAATATTGATTATTCAAATAGGCCTATTTAATACTTTTTAATTAAAATATAGAAGCTCTTGCACATTGTTTGGCAATAAACAAATTTTTTGGGCACACGTCTCGCCGTTTTGGGGCGCGCACCAACGCGCCCACCTCATAGGAAACATTGGTGCTGGCACAGATCCAGTTGAAGTGCAGTGGTGACAAATGTGCAATCATAAAATCTCTATTTGGGCAGAAGGCTACTTAATTTATGTAGGCTTAATCATTTACAGAAATTCTATTTCAAATCAAATCAAATCAAATTTATTTTTTCTCAACATTTCAAGAATAGACAGCTTAACTATAGTATAAACCATGAATAACTGTATATTTGAACAGAAATATGTTGAATAATTTTTAACATCAAATTTGTGCAAATAACAAAAAAGTAATAATCTAGTAATAATAATTAATTAATGAGAATATAAGGTAGATCTAGGTCTTATAGGAAAAAATATAATAATATATATATGTTTATATAGTCAATACTATAATTCGCAGACATATAAAGTACAGAAATCAGTCGAGAAAAAAAGGGTTGGCCTAAGGGATTTGCATCCCGTAAAGTTGGCCAACCTCAAAGTTTGTAATTATATGACATATAAAAGTCTTTAAATGATGGAAATTAGGAGTTATTTAGGGATCAAGGAGGAAGTGATTTAGTTTATTGGATGAAAGTAACCACAGAAAGTACATATAGTCATATTGATTGTATAAAAAGGAGTTAGTACATATAATGTATATTAAAGTTATTTAGTGATCACAATTGAGAATTTATATCAATATTAAAAATTTTTAGCCAAGAGAAAGTTAGGTTTGCCATTTTAAAAGAAATATTTGTAAGTTAGTTTTAAATGAGGTTAATTGGTTTAAATTTTTTAGATCAGGAGGGAGACTATTCCAAATTCTAGGTCCAGAAAATTTGTTAGTAAATAATCGGGCATTAGTAGATGCATATTGTAGATAGATATTGTTACTATTTCTGAGATTGGGTTTACATTTAATGCTTAGAGTATCAAAGAATTTGTTTACATAGAAAATATTGGGTAAAAAGTTATGAAGATATTTAAAGTTAGGGGTGGAGGTAGGTCGGTCGATGATCGAATGAAGAGGAACTTATGCTCGTCAGAGACGATTTGCCCTCAAAATGTCGACGTGCCCCCTATTCCGGAATCCTGACTGCGCCTCTAGTATGTGACGCCTCTGTCTTTTAGACAAAATAAAAAATCAGACTTTCTATCACTGCATGTATTAACGATCGCCCAGTGGGTCAACATGCAAAACTATTTTTGTTCAGCGTTAGAATAATATTCTAAAAGACAGAGGCGTCATACTAGAGGCGCAGTCAGGATTCCGGAATAGGGGCACGTCGACATTTTGAGGGCAAATCGTCTCTGACGAGCATAAGTTCCTCTTAATTCGATCATCGACCGACCTACCTCCACCCCCAACTTTCTAGGCGGTTTTGCACAAATCTCACGACCGGTCCCAGCCAGAATAGTGTGCACCCGTGCCCCTCCTCTCCCCATCGTGGCTACGCCAATGTTCCCAGCCAGAAATTGTCTGCCACCAATGAGACCGTCTTCATTGAACGACGTACACTGAGGCCTCCTCCAGCACGTGGCAATTTGAACACTGGTTGTTCTTGGCAAAATTTCTCATCAAAGAACAATATTTCACGAAAATTTGTGGCGAATAGTTTGGACGTGAACGCGAAGTGTCTTTTACACGATGCAATGGATTATGTGAAATTCATGAAAGTCTCGTGTTGAATAGAGTCAGTGTGGCATTCACGACCTTTCGCGTATGGCAGGTTTCTAATTCTGGAGAGATAAGTAATGCACTTTCTGCTGACGCTTGGACATTATAGAGTGGCTGGCGCTATCGAAGTAGCCTACAGCAATTTATTTATGATACAAAGTTATCGACAAACCGGAGCTAGTGCATATTAGAAGAATCAAATCAGTTTATTAGCATCCAATCACAAATCAAAGAAAAAGTTACAAAACCAAAGAATAATTACAAAGACATATGTTGTTGAGTGTACGGGTGGGGATTAACATAACGATGAGTTACTAAAAGAAGAGGCGGTAGTAGAGGACTAGTTCTCTTTAATAAATCAGCCCTCCAATATACTAGGCCTATATAAAACTTTTAAACTTGGGCCTAGTCAAGCAAAAAGACAAAAATGAGATCAGCGTTAATGTATTATGCGAGATATGAGACAGATTTGTTCCAGAGTCAACATCACTGCTGCATAACAGGGGCTCATTCTAAACGATTTCTCATTGGCTGTAACAAATTCTGATCCATCGACAAACTGTATGTGTAAAGCAAACAGATAAACGCTCCTTCATTAAAATCATTGCATTGGCTTAAAATAACTGAACGTATCCAATATAAGATAATAACACTTACATATAGCTCACTTCAGTCATCAAAACCTGTCTACCTTAGGTCACTATTAACCCATCAGCCTCCTCGACCCACACGTTCATCATCTTACCCCACTCTGTCATGCCCACTGAATCAGTCATTCCAGAAAATTTGCAACCGTGCCTTCTCATACGCCTCATCTGAACTTTGGAACTCTATCCCAGCTTTCCCTCGCAGACTTGGACACTTTCAAGCAATAAAATCTGAATCATCATTTCCCATAATCCCTGCATTATCTCCTCAAGTCTTCAGGTCTAAGCTGAAATCCTTCCTGTTTCTAAAATCATTCCCTCCATAGCTGTAACAACCTAGCCTCACTGCCCTTTGATGTCTGGCTGATCATATATCCTTCCCATAGCTAAGTTAAGAAAGGCTGAGCGCCTAAGAATAAGCAGCTACTGTTGTGCTGCTTTTCAAGGCGCTATAGAAATCCACGAGATTTTACTTACTTACTTACTTCGATCGCCGATGGTTTTAAGCAGTGGCGGCTCTAGGATTTGGCAAGTGGGGGGTCGTTGGGGGGACTTCTAATCATGGGGGGCCAACCATTTGTTGTTTAATGTATGTAGCATTAAGTATAGGGTCCCAACTGGGGGGCCACTGGGGGGGCAGGTAGTCAATAGGGGGCACGGGCCCTCCCCTGCCCCCCCCGGTGGAGCCGCCACTGGTTTTAAGGGCAGAAAAGTTATTACTGGAACGCTATTCACGCAATGATCTGCCATTCACGCCGTCCACTGCAACTGGCCACGGCCAGCTAGATTTTACTGGCCCGCAAATCAAAGACAGTCTTCGTCAAATCAATCGACCTCGAAACATCGACACAGACACTTTGATGTTTACGAAATAACGAGTATAGAAACAACCGAGTAGAGGAGGAAGCAGTGACGCAGACTAGAAGATTTCAAATTTTGATCTACTTGTTTGTTTTAATTTGTAGATTTTCGATACTGTGCTCGCTATATTTTATTATTAGGCCTACTCGCTAGTATTAGCTAGCTATATTCTGGATTACATCAGTGTATTTTCATTCGGTGGGATTTAGTTTTTGGCTTTACAATTTTGAAATTTAGCTTGTATTATCGCCAACTCCATTGCCGTTGCATACATCAATTTAATGTTTAGCCAGTTTGTCTTCCTCAATCTAATAATTTAAATTTAATTTAAGTTTACTTAACCTAAGTAATTTAATAGTTACTGCAGGTGTTGCTTTGTAACGATGTTAATTAACTCTTCTACACTAACAGCAAACCTGTTCTTCAAAAGTTTCACTGGCTGTCAGTAGAACAGAGAATTGTACTTAACCCCTTAACCGTGTATTTAACTGTAACTCAATGTAAAATGGATGGATATATCCGGGGTTCCCAGTTAAGGGGTTAAAACGATGTCTTGTTTTTAAAATACTGCAGTCTGGCCAATTTCAATATTTAAGATCTATGTTAAACCATACGAAACATTGTCATTCAACAAGGTTTGCTGATTCGTTGTTAAATGTACCCAGAACTAACAGTCTAACACTGATATTTGGTAAGAGAGCTTTTTCTTTTTCTGGGCCAACAATCTGGAACTCTCTCCCTCTGGATGTCAGATCTTCCAATAAGCGAGTGTTTTCAGATATAAGCTTAAAACACCTCTCCTCCAAT
>CM030836.1:8571191-8648691 GCA_018105865.1 Metaphire vulgaris
GGACCGATGGCCGAGGCGGCGTGTGAGAGAGAAGGGAAAGGTGCGTATATGTGTTTTGGATAGTGCCCTATGCACCCTATGCACCCTATGCACCCGTAGGAAAAGTGCACCCTGAGGTTAAGGAAGCACCCTTGAGATTAGGTGCATTGAGAGAAGTGCATTGCGAGAGGTGCATTGCGAAGGTGCATTGAGAGAAGTGCATTGCGAGAGGTGCATTGCGAAGGTGCATTGAAAGAAGTGCATTGCGAAGGTGCATTGCGAGAGGGGCAGTGCGATAGGTGTGGAGAAAGGTAAGGTGCACGGCGAGAGAGCCTGAGATCTTAGCCAAAAAGCTAAGACGGACGACCACGTGCCTTAGAGTGAGTCAAACCCCGTGTGCGCCGAACCGGGCGGAGCCATCTTGAGTTTAGGAGGCGTAGGAACCTCGATAGGCCCGGTTCGCCACATAATTGGTACCAGAAGTGGGGTAGGCTTCACAAAGGGTTAAGCGCACTAAGCAGAGTAAGAGAGGCGTTTAAAGGGTGAATTGCACCGGGTAGAGTAAGGTCGAGGCTTGGAAGGTGTAATAGACCTGAAGAGCACCCGGAGGGCACTGATAGCAGGTTGAGGACTGGTAAGGAGTGCAAGAGCACCGAGGTGCAAGACACGCTGACTAAAGCACCTAGCTTAATTAAGGAAAGCGCCATGGACACGGAGCGAGAGTTGGAGGAGATCAATCTCGCTAGCCTATTTGACCCCAGGTCGGCCAGCACAGGTGCGCGTCCGAAGCAGATGAAGGGACGTGACGACAGTCAGTACAAGTACTGGTTGCGGAAAGCAGAGGCTGTTAAAGAGAGACAGTTGAGTGCAGACAGGCAATGGCGTTCCGAGTTGAGTGAGTGCATGACCTCTTTGCAGAGTCGAAGAAGAACGCCAATGAAGCCGAGTAAGTTCGACGGTACAATGCCGTTGGAGACGTTTATACGTCAATTTGAGGTCTGTGCCAGGTATAATGAGTGGACAGACACTGACAAAGGAGCTTTTTTGCAGTGTGCTTTGGAAAAAGGTCCAGCACAGTTGCTGTGGGATTTTGGAGCCCGAGAGGATGTAACGTACAAGGAGTTGATAGCAAGACTGAGGCAAAGGTATGGATTAGAGGCGCAGCAGGAGACTTTTAGAACGCAGCTGCGGTGCAGGAAGCGAGGATATAAGGAGAGCTTGGCGGACTTGTTACATGATATAAGGAAGCTTACAGCGTTGGCTTTTCCCGGACCGATAAATGACACGACCGAGATAGTGGCAAGAGATGCTTTTCTAGAAGCAATGAGGGATAAGGAGCTTTCGCTCAAAGTCAGGGAGAGAGAGCCACGGTCTTTAGACGAGACGTATAGGGTGGCGTTGAGGTTAGAAAGCTACAAGAGAGCAGCCGAGAAAGTGCCCTTGAGTACAAGAACGCACTCAGAGTATCAGCGTCAGGTTAGAGCCACGAATGAGGATAGTATGACTGAGCAATTGATGAAACAGGTGTCAGACTTCATGTCGGAAAAGAAGCTGAGCATGGAGAAATGGCAAGCTGATATGGAGAGACAGTTGTTAAGGACCGGAAGTGAAGTGTTCGGACAGACGAAAGATCGAGTGCAAACAACTAGAGATGCGGCAATTACAGTGCCTAAGACAATAGATGATAACGGTCGGAGGAATCGACCTGAGTTCAATTGGAAAAGCAAAGTGCAGTGCTATAGGTGCAAGAGTGTCGGGCATTTAGCAAAGGAGTGTCGGAAGACAGAAAGCACCACAGTCAGGAAGGTTGAGTGTTTTAAGTGCCAGAAGCGTGGGCACGTAGCAAGGAACTGTAGAGATAAGTCAGGTAGAGAATCACCAAAAGAGACAGTAAACTATAACGTGCTATCTCAGACAGGTAAAAGAGGGGACACAGGAAGTTCAGTGTATATAACAGGTATCATAGATGGACAAGAACATCTATGCTTAGTGGATACCGGTTCAGAGATAAATCTGATACCCGCAGAGTTAGTACGAGACAGAGAGTTAGGACAAGCGCCTCAGAAGTTATTAGCGGCTAATGGAAGTGAAATAACGCTAGAAGGACGATTAGTTGTAAGCATGGAATTTAGTCAGGGTCGGAAGCAAGATGTGACATTCCTAGTTTCAAAGGAGGTGCAGGAGATAATGTTAGGAATGGAGTTTTTGATTGAGAATAAGTGCGAAGTAGATTTTAAGACTGGTGAAGTGCGGATGGGTCCCAAAAGGATTCCATCGATGAATCAAGTAAGGGCGCCTCAGTGCAGACGTGTGCAACTAGGAGAGACTGCGCCAGCTAACGGACGAGAGAAGAGCTCAGGAGATAACGCTGAGATTAAGTCCGGGGTGCTCGCGAGGACTCCTGTTGAAGTTAGTACGTGGGTGCATGTCGTTAAGAAGAGTTCCAAGTACCATGTGATTCGACACATGGAAGAAGAGCATAACATCGATGACCCACTGCCGATATGGGAAGCCGCGACTAGTGGAGGGTCTCTTCCAGCACAGGAGTTTCCATCCGAGAAACGGAAAGGACCAAATGTGAAATTCACGCCTATGAAGAGGAGTTTAAGTAACATCAAGAAGGCGTGCCAAGGACCAGCAGATCCAAGGAGTCCGGTTCAGTTGTTTATGACGGCGTCCGACGCGAAAAACGTACCGGAACCAACGGCGTCGACTAGTGTTTCCAACGTCGGGAGGAGAGAATGCCCGGATCTTGAGCCAAGGTTGCTTCGGGGGATTATAAAAGCACATTACCCGTTGCGTCATGGAGACATACCAAGGAGCTGGCATGCTGGAACAGAAGCAGCGACATCAATCGAAGAAGCAGAGAAGCAGCCGGACCCAGGAAACATCGGAGTCGGAGAGGATAACACCAGAACTGCCAGCGGATCGAGAATCGGAACACACGCAGAAGACGAGAAAACTAAAGCGAATGCGGAAGAATTTATCGGACCTCCAGTGGATGTACAGAAAGATCTTCAATTATCGGATTCGGAGGATTCACTGATGATCGTGTATACCTCTTCCGACGAAGAGTAAAGAAGAACAGAAGGACATTTGTTGTTTAAATATGATGTGTTGTTTAATAATTAACTGTTTAAAACTCTGATGTCGGTTAGTTGTGTGCTTGTTTAAAAGGACATTAATGATGATTTATTGCATAATTGTACTTGTTTAATTGCATTAATTGCTGTTACTGTAAAACGCTCTGATTATGTACTGCATAATTGTGCTGAATGTTAACACGCTAGAGATCCACACACACAGTTTTGTTACGAATAAATGAGGGATGGGGTCCATCCCTGCAATAAGTCCGGGGTGGTGTAGCGAATTTAGATAATAGCGTAGAACCCTTAGTAGCAATAGACGCAAGTGAGCCATTAATAATTCATGAGCTTAATCTTTCGACAGGTAGCCGCCCGCACAGGTAGTCAGGCCCAATATAATAATAATAGATTGCATAAAGGAAAGATAGGCTGAGTGGTAGACGATTAGTGAATGGCGCGCAGCAATTAGAGAGCGGTGATGAGTGTGAGCTGGCAGGATGAGTGCATGCGGCAGAAATCGTATAAATAGCCGGTTCTGCCACAGATCAGGACCGATGGCCGAGGCGGCGTGTGAGAGAGAAGGGAAAGGTGCGTATATGTGTTTTGGATAGTGCCCTATGCACCCTATGCACCCTATGCACCCGTAGGAAAAGTGCACCCTGAGGTTAAGGAAGCACCCTTGAGATTAGGTGCATTGAGAGAAGTGCATTGCGAGAGGTGCATTGCGAAGGTGCATTGAGAGAAGTGCATTGCGAGAGGTGCATTGCGAAGGTGCATTGAGAGAAGTGCATTGCGAAGGTGCATTGCGAGAGGGGCAGTGCGATAGGTGTGGAGAAAGGTAAGGTGCACGGCGAGAGAGCCTGAGATCTTAGCCAAAAAGCTAAGACGGACGACCACGTGCCTTAGAGTGAGTCAAACCCCGTGTGCGCCGAACCGGGCGGAGCCATCTTGAGTTTAGGAGGCGTAGGAACCTCGATAGGCCCGGTTCGCCACACTAGTAGTAGTAATAATAATAATAATAATAATAATAATAATAATAATAATAACAATTGTCAGGATTTTAGTTGGGCTATATAAGTAGAAAAGGGGCGTGATTTATGGGAGGGGTGAGAGTCATCTTCTGTTTTTAGTAGTGATAGAAGTGATGGTGCGAGCAAGAGAACTCGTGTGTTAGAATGGACTAAGACGTCGAATTATTATTTCGTTTGTTTATTAAATTATTGTACATAGTTAATTTAGAGAGTTGTGTCAATTCGTCATCAGTTAAGAGCAGGTAGATGCTCACAGTAATAATAATAATAATAATAATAATAATAATAATAATAATAATAATAATAATAATAATAATAATAATAATAATAATAACAACAACAACAGGGTTTAAAGTGGTTCAGTAGGGTCTGCCCTGTGTGAGAATCACTGTCGCACTCATCCAAATCTAGTAACCTACAGTACTGAGGCCCATTTTTAAGTCGTTCACACTCATAGCCATTACAATATTCTCGTCCAATTCATTCCGTCTGTCCACCACTCTTGCACTAAAAAGTGCTGTTTGCATCTTCCAACCCGTTTCTTAAACAGTTTCACTAGTATTTGAATACTGGCACAGCAAGTCTGACCACTTGAACTGTCCTATCTTAAATAGGCCCTATTTTTTGAATTCTGAGTTCGATGAGGTCTGCCGTCTGTTCTCTTATTAGTCTCGGGCCTATGTCGGTAATATTGTTATCAAGCTTGTCGAGAGCAATGGACTTTGGAGTAAAATACGAAGTCCGTCAGGACAGAAAGAACGTATAGGCTATGGTTAAACCACGCTAATACGGAGTTACGGACTGCAGGAGATGAGACAAAAAACAGATAAAAAAGAAATCAAAGTTCAGCATAAATCACATTAAGCGGAGGTCATCGCGTTTTCCGAGTATAAGAGAATTTTACGTCATTGCGTACAAACGCTTGTGCTCAAGGTTGACTAATATTGGAAATTCAGCTTTTCGAACGGCAATCTCAGTCAGAACAGTAGGCCTTCGGCGTAGAGACCTAGGTTCAAGTTTAGGCCTAAACTAGATAGGCTTTGACAGTTTTAAGGCATGTCCTTGGACTAATACAGTTTGTTTTAAACAGCTTTGCAGGTGAGGCTTTCAGATTTATTATTTGACAGCGCAGAAGGAGGAAGAAGTTTGGGAAATAATCTTCCCCGATAGGTCCTATCATTCTTTATTCTTTAAATTCTCACGATATGTTACTTTTCAATCGGATCTCTGCTATACACAGTGGGCCAGTAGCGACGCCAGACGTTTGAGAGTGGGGGGGATATGGCGAGCACCTTGAGGGGGTTTATGGCGAGCACCTTGATAGGCGTCTGGGGGCAGAGCCTCCAGTGGGGTCCAGGGCCAAGCCCCTGGTCAGGGGTCAGGGACGAAGCTGAACAACTTTTACTTTTACATTAGAATTCGTTAGAATTACTATTCCAGACGTAATGAGTGCATTAAATAGCTTTTAAACAATATTTGTATCTATCTGATAAAATTTCTTGCAAATAGTAGGCTAACATGGACGGCCATGGCGGGTCCCAGTCCGTCTGACGCACGACTGCTTGTTATATAGATACATAGAGAACTTGTTATATAGATATATAGAGAACGCTTGATACTTAGACTAGTAGAGCCGATCCTCAACCATCCCCCTATCCCTCACAAAAATTTTTCTCTTCAATGTTGCATGAATCTCACGGGTGGCCCTGATGGCAGGTGGGGGTGTTCAAACCACCCAACCCCCCACCGTGGCTTCGCCACTGGCTATACAAGTAATTAAGAAAATATACCCGAAACTGCAAATAAGTGCTAGATAACGAAGAGAATTTTGCTCCACATTCTTACCTTCTTTTACAGATGACTTAGACAGGCCCGCCGAGAGAAATTCCGGAGCCCTGTGCAGAAGGGCAGTCACGGGCCCCTAACAAGTGTGAAAAGCTGGTGATGACCTTATTTTGTTTGTCAATCTTTTTCAGAATGTTAATACATGGCCGGCCCGGCCCGCCCGGGTCCCCTACAGTTCGCCGGGCCCCTGTGCATTTGCTCCCCCATGCCCTCTCGGCGGGCCTAGACATAGATCGGCATTGTGTAGTTGACTTATGAGTCGAAATTGTCTAAAACAGGAGTTTCTAAACCGTGAAGTTCCGCAAAGCTGCTAACATGGTTCTAGCGTGCCTGCATCACGAAGGAAAGGGGCGCCTGGCGTATTTGCCTATATAGACGAAATGCGGTGTTTATTCTAGCCACCTTGACATTGGGGGAGATTTTGAAATGTTTGGGTGGACAAGGTCTGAGTCTCCACACTTTTGGAGGGGAAATTTACATCCCCCAGCCAACATATAAAAAATTGGGGAGGAGGAAATTTTAAAACTGGGGGAATTCCCCCAGAGAAGGCCTAGAATAAACACTGGACGAAATGTGCAATAAATAATTAATTGGGGTTAGTTTTTTTACTTTTCAAGGTTAGGTTAGGTTTATACTGCAGAAAATTTGATAAAGAAAAACGTCATTGTCAAAATTTCCAAAGCTACTTTAGACTGGCAAATGTCTTAGCTAGTGACCTTTTGGGAACCCGGATAGTTTCCAGGCTCCAGAAAGAGTTGGAGAACGGCTGGCCCAAGGGCCGTTATAGGCCTATTACATTCAGAACCGTTATTCTAAGCATCGAATCCAATCGCCTATACACACTTCCTGTATGAGTTGATGGGGCAGAGCAGTCCCTACGCTGAGCGGACGGCGTGTGTGTCATCAGAGCTGCAGAAGCTGCTCATGCAGCAGGACAGGACAGCAGCGTCGGCGGCAGCGATCTTCCCGATCGGTTGATGATTGATTGTGTGACCACTGTTACCAAACAGATGGCGTCGATTCTCTCAATGGAATGTATTGATTATCCGCCTGTTTGTAAGTGCATTCTGACAGACTGGAGTTTGCAAGTAAATTCTATCGAAACTATCGAGGATAATATTATTATGCAATTCTACGCCGCCTTCTTCTGCACATGAACATGACGCTGTATTGATTGGTCCCACGCAGATGCCGGAGTCTTTTAGACACAGTGGCGTGCTCGTGGAGTTAGTAGTGCCTCCTGCCGCGACAGATGCTGTTATTTCTGCGGAGTAACTGTATGTTGTATTTACAGAAACTGGATTATTTTTTTAGGAACTTTGCTTATTTGCATCTCTATAATCAGGTGTCTGCTACACAGTGGCGTAGCGAGGAGGCAGTGGGTGGCGAACCGCCTCAGGCGGCACTTGCTCCAGAGGCGGCATTTTCGAGAAGACTTTTTTAGGAAGAAACTGGGATAACGTTTTTTTGCTTGTCAGGAAATTTAGGAAGTTGCGATAAGGGTTTTTGCTTGTCAAGAATTTTTTAAAGGAAGTGCTTTTCGGAGGCGGCACTTTTTTGCCCCAGCTAGGCGGCACTTTGCCTCGCTATGCCACTGCTTCTACACATTTCGACGACGTGGCCGAAACGCTCCACCTAAATGTATCGGAGTGGCCAGGGTTCCAGAAAAATCGGGCATCGTGACAGCCTGACAGACACGTACGTCCAATTTAGTCCGACTAAGGGTTTGGGGAAGGCCGGGAAGCATGAGTTCCCACAGCGTTGTCTGGGCAGAGTTCGAACCATTGAAGCTTTTGAGTTAAACCGTGAGTTGTGGTGCATACTTGAAAGACTTTATACACTATAGTTTAATTGTGTAATATATTGTAGAATTGCCAAAAGCTGTAATAGTAATACAACTGTTAATCGATTCCATCGACAATGCAACATTTAGCCCCCTTCCAGATAAAAATTTAAACATTTCTCATAAGTTTTGCACAAATCCCGCAACTGGTCCCAGCTCCCTCGTGGCTTCCCCCTAATGTTCAAGTGAATTAGTTCCAAAAATTGAAATCTGTAAAAATGTAAGGATGCGCAATTCATTGTCATTTAAGTACTCCACCTCTCCTCAAAATTATAGAAATGTTTCGTTTGAAAATCTATAGACAATTTTGATAAGACAAGTCAGGCAATAAAAATTAATGTCATTTCGGTAGTTGCTTGTTGTTAATAGGGCCTATCCTGATCTCCAAATGGTAGTTGGATTTTTCCATATGAACACAGCATTTTTGGTCCTGTAGGTACCTTGCTGGAATCTCTGGGTCTCAGCTGGAATTTTTTACCCACCTAGTAAATTTTTGGTACAGATGGTCTCTCCTTAGGAATTGTTATGCCCACGGGTGCTGACAGGCTGTAGGTTCTGTGGTTAATGTTTAATGCAGATCTTTCTGAGAGAATTTCTGCCTGCAAAAGTTTATATCCCCAGAACAAGAGGAAAGTAAGAAGAATAGGTTTTAGTGAGCTACCTAACGCTATTATGAGAGCTGTTATAATGCGTTATCCATGTGAAATTTCAAACTCTAATGGAAACCATTTTCTTATCAGCACAAAGTAAAGTGATGAAATTTTAAAATTTTACAAATTTCATAAACATTTTCTAACTTTGAAATTTCATCTTCTCCCTCTTGCTTCAAACACAGGGGACCTGTTTGAATTCCATTCTAACCTCTGGAAACTGTATTGAACACTAGTTATACAGATTTTGTCTAAATTTGACCTGTTTGTATATTTAATGATGTTTTAAATTTTTATAGAGGACAATTTTAAACATGGCAACTGCAGAATCAATGAAATTCCTGGAGGATATATTTCAACTGATGGTACAAGAGTGTTTGACTAAAGGCTCAAAGCAGGAGAACAAAGTGGTCGAATTTTTGCCCCCAGAAAAGCTGAAGGTTCTGTCTAAACAATTGAGTCCTGCTTTGCTATCGCAAGATAGAATTTAATGATGCTGCTTATAACTGTTCAGTTAACAGTTTGATTAGGGGCTATTAATACTTTGATTCGAACCTTTGGTTACAGAGAATGTTATAAAATAAAGTCAATGAGTATACTGCCTCCAAGAATAGAACCTAATTCGCTAATAATTAATTCCAGTGAACAACATTTGAGTGAGCATGAGACTAATTTTGCACCGTTGTTTTATTTAAAAATTTAATTGGCACATTGAGTAAATAATTTTAGCAAAAGAATGAATTTAATTTAAGTTATATAAAATGAAATTGATATACAGTACTGTAAATCAGGAAAAGAACTGTATATGCTTATGCACCACCCAGCTAGACACACCTGGCAAATGTGCAGACACTGAACAAGAGTACTGGTAATCATTTTCTTTGTCGGGTATTCATTTGATTATTGTGATGATTTAGATGCTAGTTGTATCAACAAACTGCAAATGAACATTTGTTTAGGAGGTGACAGTTCTGATGATGTTAAAACTAAAACTGTTTCAATTGAATCGTGACAGGATGAGCTCGATCTTATCATATTTGACAAGGGTACTGACTACAATGCACTACTGGACATTTGCAAGAAAATTGCTCACTACAGTGTCAAATCGAATCACCCTAGACATCTCAGCTTCTTCTATTCGGGATTCGATGCAGCTGGAACGGCAGGAGCATGGCTGACAGATGCACTCAATGCCAACATGTAAGCATTGACAGTTTATAATATATATATATATATATATATATATATATATTATATATATATAATTATGCACTTCTATAGCACCAGTTCTAATACCCAAGGGTATCAATCGATGGTATTTATTGTTTGTCTGTAAGTGTCCCAATTTAAATTAAATGCAACTGGTGGACTTGAATGAGTTTTCATGGAATGGGATTAGTTTCATCACATGTCTATGTGATAAAATTAGTTTTCTTAAGAATTGTGTGGTTCTCAATTTGACTATTTGAATGTGAAGTAATTTTTTTTTGCTCAGAATATTACTAATTGCATGCTGTTGTGAACTTCAGACACAACTTTGAAGCAGCGCCGGTTTTCATCATGATTGAAAACTTTGTCATTACTGAACTGAATAAGTTGGTTGGCTTTGAAAATGGAGATGGCGTTTTTGTGCCGGGTAAAACATTTATCGTAAATTTTATATTTCAATGTCTCTGCTTCATCAGCAATATCACTATACCTGTTGATGACAGATAGGGACTTCGCACAAAGAGAATGTTTTGGTGACTTATTGTTTGTCTGTAGGTGTCCCAGTTAAAACCCTTATTTTAGAGTTACTGAAACTAGAATGGAGACAACCGTAAAACAGCTTATGTCAAATTTGTTTTCACTGATTTAAAGTTGGATTTGTTCTGTACTCTGTGACATTTCTCATGCAGAAAAGTTCCTCTGTTCTTAATTCTCTCCTATTAACTAACTGGTGTTTTGCTACAGCTGTTTTATTTGTGGTTGGCAGCTGATAGCATCTTCAATTTCTTTCATTAAGTTTTTCTTATTATCTTTGACTTTGGCTTTCTGTTTTTCTTTAATTTTTCTATAATTGCTAAATCATTCCTTTTGTATTTTCTTGAAATCTATACATTATTTGTCTTGGTGGATCTTTATCTTTTGCACGCCGCCTAAATAACTTGAGTATTGAAAAGTGATGGGAGATTTGTTAAAACACTGTACATTGCAAAATATGCTGTTGTTTGTAGGATTGAAGGCATGATTGCAACAAATGAGAATTTAATTAACAGAACCTGAATTTAAACAGAAGGCAAACTGTGGGAGTCACCGTGGTTTTAACACAGGCAACAGCTTACTAAACCACTAAATCAGCTATATATTTCTTATTATTACTCGCCCTTATTAAGCTTGTCCTTATTATGATTAGGTATATCACAGTTTCTCTAGGAAAATGCTGTGGTTAGATGTACTTTATGGATATTTGCAGGATCTTCATTTGGAAATTTTCTGGCAATTCATCTTGCAAGATTTAATCTCTATAAAGATGTCAATAAGACTGGCATGTTTGGTCTTCCAAGACTTTGTATATTCTGTTCAGATGAGGTAAGCAAAAATTAATTTTAAAAGTTTTTTCATTTTTGCTCATCAAGTGTCAAAATGTGGTGGTGATGGCCTTTTTTTGCTTATCAGGCTTTTTCCATTGCAATAATAAATAGTATTCTGTGAAATTTCCTATATTTTGATTATTTGTACGAAATGAAATTGTTGACGTCAACTTCTCTTGACCCCCCTTTCGCCTGTCAACAACTGTCCAACTTTTTCGAACTCCCTCCCATATTTTGTTGACGTAATTAATGGACAGCCCCTGTAGCTTTATGAACTTGTATAATTAGGTTGCAAAGAGTAAAACAAAGAAAACTCCATCTATTAGTTCACCTATGCAGAATTAAATAGAAGAGAAAGATTACAGCTCTAATGTTTAGAATAATGGAGGGTGTCAAAAAGAAAGGAAGACTACACAAGGAATGGTGTGATGATATTGAAGAATGGCATAGAAGCAGTTTACAGAAACTGAATCACAGAGTAATGAACAGGAAAGAATGGTAACAAACTGTACAGGTGATATTGTTACCAATGGGTGATGAACCCATGGTGATGGTGGTGGCGGCGGCGGTGGTTAGACTGTTGTCCTTAACGTCAGCATAACAGCTGATAATATTTCAAGTGAATAACATATGATGATTTTGTATTTATGTTTATTATTTTGCAATACTTTATTTTGTTGTTTAAAAGGATGCATTTATATACAGGCTCATTATTCAGTAATGAAAGCTGGTCCTTTTCTTGGATTTGGGTCAGATAGCATTATTAAGATTGAGACGTTCAATGGGAGAATGGTCCCCGATGCCCTGGAGCAGGCGATCTTCAAGTGCAAGAGCTTAGTAAGTCATCTGATTGGTTCTACTAAAATCTACATAATAAAACTTTGAGATTTAATGTTTCAATAATTCTCCCTATTGTATAGCTGTTTATTAATTAACTTTGAGAAATACATGCGTTTACATCAAAACTAATGGAAAAACCTTTCCCATTGATTTGCTATTTTATTACTCTGAGATGTGGTTAAGCAGCTAAAGACTTGTGCTTTTGGAAAAATGCAGTTTGTTGTTTCTGACATTTTTATTTCTCCACTTTTTGCTTTGCTTTGACTAAATTCTAAATTAAACATTTAACTCGACACATTTTATGTTGTCCATTATAATGGGACTTTGCTGTGTGTATGCGTGTGTGTGAAACCTAAAAATCAGATCAAACCTAAGCCTTTTACCTCATCTTATTTTGGGGCTGTACATTAATTACGTCAACAAAATACGGGGAGGGGTTCGAAAAGTTTGACAGTTGTTGACAGGGAGGAGGGGGTCGAGAGAAGTTGACGTCAACAATTTCATTTTTACAAATAATCAAAAAAATAGGAAATTTCATGGAATACTATTCATTGCAAATGAAAAAAGCCTGACAAGGAAAAAAGGTCATCACTGCCACATTTTGACACCGGATGAGCAAAAAATGGGGGAAAAGGTCTCATCACTGCAAAAAATAATAACCTTCTAAACTTTTTAGGGGGCCGTCACTGATCTTAGGAGGGGTCAACAAAAGTTTGACAGTTGTGGACAAGGGGAGTGGTCAAAAATGGTCCAAAATTGTTGACATAATTAATGGACAGCCCCTTACTTATGCCTCTTAAGAATATTAATTTTAACTATATACTATTAGCATAGATATACAATCAGCATAGATATGCTACCAGCATAGTGATTTGGAAATATTTATATTTTAAATGTTAGTTACTATGAATACTATGTGAAAATATGTTTCCCTATTAACGACAGTTTACATATTTTACTGATACATTTTAGGGACAGGTTCCACTTATTGTGATTGCAACATGTGGAACAACCGTGACTGGAGCATTTGATCCTTTGGAAGAAATTGCCAATATCTGTGAAAGACACAATGTTTGGCTTCATGCTGATGTATGTATTGGTAAAAATATATATTTTTGATTAATTTCCCAAAAAATTTGAATATGTTCAGTTGTTCACTTCATTTGTGCTTCTGCAGTATTTGACTAATCCAATGCTATAATATTATTTCTAAGTTACATAAAGATAGCATACAGTCAGAATACATGCATCTAATTCACCACCGTTACTCATGCATAGCTTTTGACATGAGAATTTTGATGGCTTTTTAGTAGGGCTGGTAACTTATCAAAATTTCCTTGTTCGATTAATCGGAATTTTTTATTTATTAATTGATTAATTTTGATTAAAATAATTACATATAGTTTTTAGCTGATCTCCTTGTATTGCAATTCTGCATACTGTTTACTTTGCTGTCTTCATTTAGTTTAAAACAGAACAAAAGTGAGTGCTTGCTCATCTCTCCCCATAAATGCTTAACTGCAGCATTGCTTTCATTACTCACCATTGTTGTCTGAACAAAATAGAAATATAGTAAGCTAAGTAGGTATTCAAGTAAATAAGTTTCAAAAACATTAAAATTTAATCAAAAAATTAATCGATTAAAGAAAATTTAATTGATTAAAAATTTTAATGATTAATTGATCAATTAATCGTTAGATTTAGTAGAATCCACACATACAGTATCTTCATTTGAAAATAGGCAAGATGGTGATTGGATTTCAAAATTCAAATGGAAAAAACCAAAAGTGAACTGATCATTGGACAATGTTCCTGGTAGGATTGCCAGAACTCCTGCATTTTACGGGAGCTCCCGTATTTCAGCCCAGTCTCCTGCCTCCTTATAATTTGTTTGTAATATCGATACACTACATGGAGATGGCGCAGTGCATTGAACAGTGTTGTTTATTGCTTTTTCCTAGTCTATATTCTATAGTACTGTAGTACAGTATAGCTCTAGCCATAATAATTTAAAATGAACTGGACCGTGGAGTGGGCAAATTGATCACGGAAACAATCTGCTGTATTTCGACTTTGGATATCTGGCAACCCTAGTTCCTGGTGGGCCGCTGGGCTCCACCACATAAAAACAAACAATGGGCCTGCCAGGTTTATAACAAATGCTGTGGCCAGGCAACGGGGTCATTCAAAACTCAGTCTGCTTCTGCTTAACCCTATGACAAATCAATTGGACATTTAAGCCTGGTGACATGTACCGGTAACCTTGCCTAGTTAAACTCCTGCATGCAAATCCACATACATTTAAGCTGTGAATAACTATCACTATGGTTTGTTCTTTAGTCCCTGCTTTACATAAATTTTTTGGATTTATTGTAATGAGGTTGTAATACTCATATTATATCCATTGTCTGAAATATGATGCCTTGTTTGATTTCATTGTAAAGCATCATAAATGGTTTTGTTGAAGCCTGTGAAGTGTGTAATGATATTACCGTCTGAAACGCATCTGCTTCTTGAGCGTCTCACCCGGTGCTTGGATGAGTTGTCAGCCTGGCTTAAGTCTAATAGGCTCCAGCTTAACGTCTCTAAGTCGGAAGTGCTCTGGCTAGCCACCGAGAGGCAACAGCACCTGTTGCCGCATGACTGTGTCAAGATCCACGATCTCGAGCTCCACCCGGCTGCCTCAGTGCGTAACTTGGGGAATCTACCTTGATAGTGCAGCGACCCTTAAGCTGCATGTATCCAAGACTGTCGCCAGCTGTTTCTCTTCACTTCGTTTGATTAGGAGTCTGCGTCGGTCTGTTTCTCAAGCCGTCCTTAAGACGTTGGTTGTTGCTCTGGTACTTACTAGGCTCGACTATGGCAATGCAGTTCTTGTGGGGTCACCTGCCTATTCTTTCGACCGGTTGCAGTCTGTTTTGAACTGTGCCGCTCGTCTTATCTATCGTTCGCCCGATGTGATCATGTCACCCGCTTCTTGTTGATCTTCATTGGCTGTCAGTGCCTGAGCGCATCATGTTCAAGTTATCAACTCTTGTATATCGCTGCCTTCACGGGATGGGTCCGAATTATCTTGCATCCGAGTTTTCGTAGTGTTTCTGACCTCGCGGCCGCAGACGACTTAGATCGTCCGCGACTTCGGTGCTTATGGTTCCAAGAACGCGTCTTGTCACCGTCCGGAGATCGTGCCTTCCCAGTGGCTGCTGCGCGTGGGAAACTTTCCTGCTGAAATACGGTTCATCGTCGCTAGATATTTTCAGGAATCGACTGAAGTCATGGCTTTTAAGACTAGCTACTTAGTTTAATTTTTGTTTAAAGTGTTCGCGCAGTCTTTAAGACAAGTTACCACTATAATCTTGACGTTCTCTTACTTACTTACTTACTTATTACATGTATTTTCATTTTCTTTTACAGTTACCAGTAATAATTAATATTTCCTTAAAACCAATATATAATTAAAGCAACATTATGATATCGTTGACATCTAGGCTGCTTGGGGTGGAGCTGTGCTGTACTCACAACACCACAGACGTTTAATCAAAGGCATAGAACGCAGCAATTCAGTGGTTTGGAGTCTGCATAAACTGATGGGAGCTCCAATACAATGTGCAGTGATCCTTGTTAAACAGAAGGTCTGTAGTTGCAACATACATTGATGGCTGTAGATAAATTAGGCATTGTTATCATGTAGTGATTCCTATGGTCATTTGCATTTGGTGACCCCAGTGCACGTATCTGTAGCCAAACTGCAAAACTGCAATCCAAAACCCAACTACCTAATTAAAACCTAGGCCTAAACACGGTTCAGTAATAGGCACCATTAGAACTACAGCCATAGTATTGACATTATGTTCTACAGTATATAGAAGGCAGTTGACTCAAAAGTGAACAAAATGCACAATAAGCATGTTAGTAATTGGAGGACAGTGTGGACACAAGCAAGTCATTTTTGTAAGAGCTTCAGAATAGCAGTGTTGTCCAGTAATGAAGTAGAAGTAATGTGTTACAATACTTAAAAACAATTCTTAGTACTTTGTACTGTAATGAAGTACACAAGTTACACAGTACTTTTGACTTGTAACAAAGTTTTTATGCAAATATTAGTGCTTTTACTTCACAACATTATGTTTTACATGTCTCGTTACAAGTAAAATTTCTCATCAGCAACAAGTGCAGCAGTAGAGAGACTGTTTAGCTGAGTGGGGCTGACAATGACCAACAAATGCTCACGCATGACTGAGAGATTGTTTGCGGTCTTCCTTAAATGCAACCAGCATTTGTACTAATGCAGTTAATGGTGTACATGTGTACGTGTTGGCTGTTGAGGCTTCTGCATGTTGCTTAAAAGCAATAATAAAAATGTGATTTAGCATGATAATGTGGAGTTGCTGACGATTCCATCCATCACAGCACTTTTTATTTCTTTTACTTTTACTTGGGTACTCAAACTCAGTACTTCATAAAACAGTACATAATAGTATGATTTTTAAATAACGTCAAACATTAAGAACTTAATTATGTTAGAGGAAATTTTCTTTCTAGGGTCAGCTGCAGGCCTGTAACTCAAGCAAAGCAAGTTATCTGTTTGCTACTGACAAATTTTATGACGTTTCGTATGATATAGGCAAGTACTTTCAACAATAGTAAATCAGTCTAGCTTAGAATGATATACAACCAATTAGTTGATAATAATTAATGCAACTGCATGATGATCTAGTTGCAGATTTAGAGATTGCTGATTTGACCCTGGCCAATAACAAAAACACAAAAACTATTCAACTTAGCAATGAATTACAATTTCAAGCATAATATTTGAAGGAAATACAGGCTAACATTTGCATTCCACTGTATATATATACTATAGTCAACTGCAGAGGTGGATCTAGGGGCGGGGGGTACATATGTCCCCGTACGCCGAGGTGGAGGGCGCAAAATCGGGTTTAAGGTAGCAAAAAAGCAAAAAGAAGCAAACAAAAGCATACATATAGTTGTATAGGTTGTCTGCACTCACATAACTAACTTAAGAAAGTGGAGTGACTACCTGTTTTTTGCTTGTCAGGATTTTCGTGAAGTTGAGGGGTGCCATCAGCAATTTTTGTCCCCGGTTGCCAGGCACCCTAGCTCCGCCTCTGGTCAACTGAATAATAGTTTTCAGTTATTATGGTGGTGTCAGTGATAAACTAGATCCAGCATACACATTTTATCTTTGACCAGTCTCAAAATTAACCACCCCCAAACGGTATATAATGTCAATGTACAACATAGTGACACAGATGTGGATAGTGTTACAGCTGGTGATTTTGCTTATTTTAGGTGACAAAACTGTACAGTGTGGACGAAAAGTGGACTGCTTGAAATTTTGGATGCTATGGAAATCAAGAGGGCATTCTGGAATGGCAAACCACGTAGACACTTCATTTCAGAATTCAAAGTTGGTCTCAGTTACTAAATCTGCCAACATATTCTACTAAAATTTATCACACACTGGTGACTATATTTGTTATACATTTCTGGGTCAGCTACCATTGTATTTTTATTCCTTTGGACTTAAAAAACATTTGCTTTTGATCCTGACCAATAACAAGTTGACTTAAAGACCTTTGTTTTCTTTGACTAAAAACAGACTTACCTACTTGAATTGCAATGATTTAGAGAGTGGCAACGACATTTCCATAGCATCTATGTAGTCTTTTTACAATGGAATTTTATGAAAACAAACTTGAGGACTTGCAAATTGGATCAATTATATCTGTCTGTTCTATCCAAATGTACAGTATGGTATTTAGAATTTGGATTATACTGAACAGTAGCTTTGAACCTATCAACTATAGCCTCTAGACAAGCGGTTCTCAAATTTTTTAGGGTTTCTTGCATGGTGGTCCCTTAGAAATTTTTGTGATGACTTGTGGACCTTATAAAATTTAAAATAATTACAAATAACACATAGGCTACTTGTTTTGTCAATCAATTATTTAAGCAGAAAATTGCAAATCTAAGTCATTAAATTTAAATTCAAATGGAATCAGCATTCTTAGAGCCATCAGTGTGTTTTGTGTTCTGAGGCATTTGTGAGACATCTTGATAAAGTAATCCCTTTATGGTCCCTCTGAAACTGCTTGGTGGTCCCCTATGGGACCACGGACCTCAGTTTGAGAACCATTGCTCTAAACTCTAGAGATAATGTTGATAAACGTCTATTAGAATGGAATGCTGCTGTTTTCGCTGTCTAAGATTTTCAAACTGCAAAGGCTCCTTTGTGCTTGTGTTTGCACTTTTACTGTGAATGTTATAGGTATGTTGTTGAAAAACTGCGCAATAATGATGGCTTTCGACTTATTCAAGATAAGGTAAGATGAGCGCTTGTGAATAAGCTGGTACACTGAGCCAAGCTTTCGGGCAGTGCTATAGAAATCTTGTTTTACTTACTTAAGATATCAACTGAAATAAAAATACCCCAACATTTTCATGAAGATTCATTTTCAGGATAGTAATTACAAAAGCATCATCTTGGGAGATCAGCATTTGATGGGGATTTAGGCATTTCTTAGTTACTGGTACTATGAATTTTCAAAACATTTGCTACTCTTCATGTCAAAACATATTCTAGTTTTGATTAAAACATAATCTAAATATTTATTCTGCTTTTACAGTTTATCAATAGAGTAGACCTACAGAGTATACTTTGTTTTCCTCTACTACCGTAAAATTCTATAAATTTTCCAATATAACCTTTCCTTTATTACGGTAAATTTTCAAATATCATTAACCCAAATATAGCCCCTTTTTCATACATTCCTTCTGCTTATCTTTACTCTAAATCCTAAATATAATGTACTTTATGTATTATATTATATCCTATAGTTTATTTAATGTTTTTCCACAATTTTTAAATATGGTATTTACCTCTGCCATTTACCTATATCAATTTTTCATTCCTTAACACAAATTGCCTAAATAATGGGATATTCCTATCCCTTCAGGCAATTTGTTCTATTTCAACTCCTACCCCTTTCAACTTCCTTCCTGTGATACATAATAATCTACTGAGTTATTTTGTTGATCATAAAGTTTCTTTTTTCTTGAATCAATAATTATTAAGAACTTTAGTTTAAGCCTTGTTTACCCAGTATTGTATCCAAATGGTTTTGTTGTTGTAAATGTACATCTGTTAATTAGCACTGTAAGTACTAAGGCTCATGGAAGTATGTTGTTGTATAACTGATGATGAATAAAAATTGTATCTTAAATCTTATCTTAGTTTGCATTGTATATATGATGCAAGTTTTAGTATGCAGCATTTTATACATAATATGATTGAAGATCACAGTACAACTTTGCAGTTTGACTACTTGAACATCTGCTTCTGGTATATTCCTCTACGATTGCGTGGAAAGGTGGAAAGCGAACAATGGTGGAAAGAGATTGGAAAAGTATGAACAAACCCAATTGTTGAGATTTTTTAAAATTTAACACAAAATTTTAACTTTTTAAGTAGTGATTCTAGTCTACAGCTGGTAAGCTGCAATTACCGCATCAATTTACAGAGGTATGGTATCATGATAGTTTTGTGTTATTAGAAGCTAGCTGACGAGAACCAAATTTACAACATGAACTTAACTTCAGGGAGCCATGCAATATTTTGAAAATTGTTGACTTACGAAACTAACTAAGGCTGATTTACCTCATAATTAGATGTCAATGATGGCACATATAACATGCCTATCTTTTTCAGACTACGGTACTAGGTACCAGGGCTGGAAAATGTGATCTTAAAAAACCTAGGTTTTTATAGGTTTTTGAAAGCTAGATTTTTCAAGAGTCAAGTTTTAGGCTTTTTAGGTTTTTAAATTGGAAAATGAAAAATCACATCTTCAATGCTTTAAAAGTTTGCTACACTCTGCAGACAGCAAAACACATATATGACAACAATATAGAGAAGGGTCTATGGGTGTTGACATGTGACAACAATATAGAGAGGGTTCTATAGATACTGACATGCCAAACATTAAAACCTTAAAGCCTACATTGAATTTCTAAAAACCTATGTTTTTCCAGCCCTGCTAGGTACATAGACAATGATCCAATCATATATTGTTTGCTTATGATAATGCACTGTCTTGCAGGTAGCCCCAGTTGTAAAAGAGAAGACAACTAAAGATGGCATGGTGGCAATTTCTTATCAACCACTGGAAAACAGAAAACTTGTTAACTTTCTCCGAATAGTTACACATCCTCATACAACTCAAAGTGATTTTGATTATATCATTGAGCAGATAGATAAACATGGCAAACATCTGTAACATTAGACCACTTTGCTGTGATTACACCAAATCCAGTGGATATCAAAATAAAAAAATTTCAAAAATTAATTAAAACCTGCTGAGATTTTTATTATGACTAAGTGTACACTGTACATATATTTTCTTCCTGTACATTCCTCTACAATTACAATGAAATGTGGCAAACGGAATATAGTGGAAATGGAAAGCATGAAAAAACTCATTCCACAAAGTGTTTGTGATACAGCTTGCATTACCAGTTTTAAACTTGTCAAACTTTCCTGTATGCCATAGGTAAAAGGACAGTGCCAGCAATCTGCTTTGCATGACACTTATTACAAATTGTGGAACAAAAACCAAAGTTGTTGTAAACCAGCATGTCTCATTGGAAAATGTACTATTATTAAATTTGATGTCACATGATCAATGGTCACTGATTTGACACTAAAAACCAAATTTTGTTAAGCAGTCATTTTCCAGAGGAAGTCCAGTTTCCTTGAAACTCTATTTCCCAGAAAATCAGAATCACAAATGGCATTTAAAATGGAAGTACTTATATACGAAGTTGTACCACATTGTGTTGCCAAGTGACTCAGACTAAGTGATATTATGGTGCTGCATAAGTCACCACTACTTTAACACTAGGATCATTATTATGACTGACACTGTTGAAACCCATTTGAATAGCCTCTTTCCATACATCATCTGCCTATTGCAAATCCTCCTCCATTGTCTCTAACTACTGGTAAATGCAGTTTACCGGTAGGCATATTAAACTCAAATGCGTCAAAACAGAATGTTTGTTTGATTATTATAATTGGCATACTATTTTTGGGTGATCAGAGAGATTTAAGAAACAGTTTTAAATGTCTCATTTGTAACCACCTGATGTCTGCTGATCAAAATCTTTAGTTTTTAAATCTAAATATCTGCATATATATTTCTTTAAATAAATTCATAATGTGTTTGACTCTAAATCAATCAGAGTTCAGAATGCTATATCATGTCTAATGGGGCTCAGCTAAAACAAATTAGTCTTTCAAACTATAATAAGAACCTCTAAATGAAATTGCTATAATTATAGTGTAATAATTTTGAACAAGATGGCAATAAGTGATTTTCCCACACAAAGCTTTTATATAATTCTCTTAATGTTGGAACCATACCAACAAGGGGCCATTGCAAAATTACGTAATTCTGGAGGGTTGGTGGGGTCATTGAAAGCATTACAAAATGTTATATCATGTGGATGGGTGCTCAACTTAAACCAATTAATGCTTTTAAAACTGATTTACCAACAGTAAAGAGCTACAGCTAGAGATTTGGGCATAGAGGCCATTATTATACTATGTCAAATTTAATGTAAATATCTGCTATAAACAGTAGGGAGAACATATTAATGACATCATATCTATATGCGTGTAGCATATTAATATGTCATATCTATAAGTGTGCCTCACTGAGGTGGGTCTATTGAAATCTTTTACTAATTTACTAATAATATAATTTACTAGTTTAAATTTATAATTTACTTATTTACCAATAAATACTAGTTACTAATAGCTACAGGGTGGGTAGGTGGGTCAAAAAAGGCCATTTCCAGTGCTACATAATTATGCAATGACCCTCAAATGCATTTGTAATTAATGGCTACAGTAGCTTCTAATTTTACACAGAAAAACAGTTACAGTAAGTTAATAACTATGGTCCCAACTGAGAGAAGATTGTCTTTGTTTGTCTTGTCTCGTGCTCTCAAATCATGATCCTCACCAAGACAGTCGACCACTAACTAAAACCCAAAATTTACAATATTAGAATACACTATACAATTTCACTCAAAATAAAAAGCTTTACATATTGCTTGAAAAGATAATGCTTGACTTTGTTCTTATTTATATTGCAATGAACTGTTTCTTACCTGTCTTGCATCACCTCTGCCAACATCGCCTCTCATCATAAGCAGACTGACCAACTGGTCAATCTTTACATCTGGATACTTTGTCACAAAATCCTATTGTAAAAACAATTCATAGTAAAAGGATCAGCATAACAAACGCCAGAGGCGGACCGAGGGGGCAGGCGGGGACATATGTCCCCGAGCGCCGAGGTGAGGGGGCACCAAAATCGGGTATTTGGGTAAGTGAAACGCACAATAAAGAAGAAGAAACACGTGTGACAACCTTTTTTTTTGCTTGTCAGCACTAAATGAAGAGGGGTGCCGTAAGAGCTGAGGGGCAGCGAAAACGATGTGACGACTTCTTTTTGCTCGTCAGCAATGTTAGGGGCGCCACCGGTGCACTTTGTCCCCGGGCACCACATACCCTCCTCCGCCTCTGACAAACGCCAATGAGTGATGGTCAATGGTCATTCACAAAAATAAAATCATTTAAGTGCTACCACACAATGGTACTAAATCCAATTTGATGAGGAAAAAAAAACTGCTTCATAAATAAGTGCTGAAAAATTGAAAAATAGCATCAGATTTCATATGCTTACTGTGATTTCAAGTGACATCATTGATGTGTCTCGAAGTTTAATTATCTCCGCCAACGGAGGCATTGCATCAAATAGAGATGCATCCTATATTTTACAAAAAATAATTTATAAATTATATAATCTTTTAAAACCAGTTTAATAAAAGCAGGAAATGTAAGAATAACTAGATGGGCAATTGATATTGATGTGACGTTAACTTAATTGTAAAAATATCTGTTATGCATACTTCTGAAAATAATAACTTCATTTAAATTTTGATATATGGCTTAATTAAGCATTTCAATAACAGATTATAAGCAATATTATTATTTTGAGTTTCAAAGGATTGATTGTATTTTCAGTCCAAATTATATTGAACATTTATTGCACTTAAGCATATGGGGGTGTATCATTGGCAATAGGCATGGGGGCACAGTCAAATAAATAATTTCCCTATTCAAAGTCTGCCTGGTCATGGGATCTGTGCAAAACCGTTGAGCATATTGGGGTGGGGAGGTAGTATGACAACAAAGAATGAATGAAGGAAGTTCAAAGCACTGGAGATTGACACAATAACTTATTTTGGACAATTTTTTTCATCTGAACACCTGAAAATGTCAAAGTGTCCCCTATTCCAGAATCCTGGCTGTGCCACTGGATGCATTCTCTATTTTCTAAACCTATTTGCATCCACTTTCCACCTAACATTTCTTAATTCTGTTCTTGACAAAAACTTGTTACAAAATTCAAACCTTTTTCTTTCTAATTAATTTCTTGAAATGCTGACTCAGCTGTTCACCCTCATAAATTATTTTCTCTGCAACCGGACATCGCTCTTCGTAGCTTTTAAACATAATTTTCCTGCAAAAGAAACAACCGATATCAAGCAAAAAGTGGGATTAAAATTTAGCTTCAACTTAAATCATAATTGGACAAATGAAAATTCATTCAAAAATCTAGAGTGCATAATGTGCATTTGATAATAACTAATTTGTTTATGTCTCACCTGGCAAAGAGAGCCTTATAGTACTCTTTTGCAATACGTCTCTCGGCTTTTTCCAGAAGAAAATCATAATACAAATCCTTGAGATGGACAAAATCTTGACAGTAGTCTTCAATCGTAACACAAATTGTATCCACGGCATTCTTGCTGGCAACCCTTCATTAAACCAACAACCAATTGTCAGTACATGCACATAGAATGACAATATGACACCAAAATATCAAGATGTATAAAGTAATATCACCTGAGAAATGGTACAGAATAAATCATAGATGGAACAGATTACTGTAAATTATTTTTTAAATAATTCATTGTAAATACCAGAATTTATAATCACAGAATAAAAATGCATTTTTAAAATTAACATTTGTCTCCAGACACTGTCTAGAAATGGTAAATGTGAGCAAACCAAGCAACAAACCATTTTTTCGTCAGCAGTTCTTGCATGTGTGGTTCAAGATCCATAAAAACCTCCTCCAACAAATATTCACATCTAACAAACAATTAACATTCTGCAATTTAGCAAGCAGATCGTAGAGAACAGTGCACATAACTGCTACTGAAAAGTTATATGTAACACATAAGTTCACTTTCAGTAGCAGTTAATTTAATATATAAGCTCACTATAAAAATTACTCATAAACTCAGTAATTATTTGTCAAAAATATTGAATCTGAGCCTTGACTTCAATAATGCCACTTTATAATGCATAAGAGCATCAGCAGATTACACACCAAATCCTGATCACAAAAATCAAGTTGAATCCAGAAATTCATCTAAAGCTGAACTGGATAACAGCCTACAGTGGATAATCAGTCAGGGCAAAAGATGGGTCTCAAACCTGTATCAAAAAACGGGGAATTTTCAGTGTGTACAGACAGAGCTGATAAGTTCCAGAGCCTAGCAGAAATCGCCCAGAAGATGTCATTAAAGGTTTGATTCTGTTTAGATTGCACTATGGATGCTATGCAGACAAGAAGTAATAACTCATAATGTGCAAGACATGCTCTCCAATGCTTTTGGACAAAATGGATCCTGGTATCAGATAATTGGAATTTCAAATGACATTGTTGCTTATTGATTAGTTATAGGTTATAAGAACTTGCTTACCTATGGTTACTCTTGTCTTGCAGCATCACTACCAAACTTTAACTATACTCTTTAAACAAGGACACAGGCTGGAGGGCAGGGCTGTTCTAAAAGGCTGCAATAAGTCAGGGTTCAACCCACATCAGCATTCAGAGAGAGTGCACTATTGTACTTTTCCAACATGTTGCCATTCAAATCATTGGTTTGAAAAAGAAACTAGTTTTTTAATGCTTAAAAATATATGGATGTCAGTTCAGTTTACATGCATACACAGTATTACACTCACATGCTAATATATACATAATTACACACAAGAATGCTCATAAACACACACCCACACACTTCTCTAGAATTGTCAAGAAACCTACAAGCCAGAAGCCAGATTGTTGAATGCAGAGGCTACCACTTTGAATTTATCTTCTGAAATATTTTGCTCCTTCGCTCTGTTTTTCAGATTAGTTGAAGCAAAATCATGGAATGTTAAGCAATTGTTGACATTTCCAATCTAAAAAAATTTAAATAAGCTTCACAAAACAAAGACAAGTTGAACTTAAATAAAAAAACAAATCACGATTATTTTGAAATAAACTTAATCTGGAGCCAACCACTGACAATAAAATTAATAAACTGCAAGAAGCCGATAATTAAAATATTACAAAATCTTCAAAACAAAATAAAAACACACATATTCAACATAGCTTATCTACCATGGGACCTGGTTATTTACTTCAGGTTGTTCAGCCTGATAGCATTTGTAAAACTTAAAATAGCTATTTATGAAAATGCCTTTGATTGTTGTTTTGAAATGTCATATGACAATTATTATTCATTATATGTTGCATGTCATGTACCAAGAAAAGCAGAAAATGCTGAGGAACATTGCGATTGATCAAATGCTGCTCCCTGTAGGTGGATAATTCTCCTGGAATAAGAAAAAACCATCAATCTATAATATTAAGATCCTTATCTGTATGTCTCTCTGTCTGTTACCTTCAAGCGTTCTGATTGGTTGACTATTGGTAGACGGTTTAGTCCTTACGTCGCGATATACTGGTGGGCGATGTTCAAGACGACGTTGCTATTGGTAACAATTGTTCGTAGAACCGGTTTAGTCGAGTCATTGCAGCAGAGGGGTGGGCGTGCGACGACGTTGCTATTGGTAACAATTGTTCGGGGATCTTAACGTACATTTTAACGTCACAAAAAAATACGTGTACAGCGTCACAAATGGCCACAGTTGCGTGATTTTAACGCATATAGGCCTAATTATTACGTGGCGCAGATTTAAATCATTGAAATGTTGTTCAGCATGAATTCAATGATTGGGTATTAGGTATAGGTATTGGATTAGTATTATCCTGCACTGCGAAGAATTTAGAGGAGCATCTTTCTAGTTTAATTTAAAACAACCAAATTAACTGCAACTCAAGCACTTTCTGCAGAAACACATTGGGTTACTTTTATTATTATTATTATTATTATTATTATTATTATTATTATTATTATTATTATTATTAGCTAGACGATTTCTATAGCTCAATAAGCATGGCAAAGGTGGCCAAAGACAAGAGCGCTTTACAAAACTATATATACCCGATGGCGAATAGGTAAGTCTTAAGATTACGTAGAAAAATTCCAAAAGAGTCAGAGTTTGTGACATAGTCTGGTAGTGAGTTCCACAGTTCTGGATTGCCCCCTCCTCCCCGAGTAACCGACCTGTCCCCAAAATTAGCCGTTTTAGACAGGGGAGGCACAAGAAAATTGACTCATACTGCCAGATCTTAGCAGCCGATTTACTCTGCTTCATAGTACTACCTTTAAAAGATTATATATATATATATAACCATATATATATATACATATATATATATATATACGCTGGTATGTGAAGAATTTAGAGGGTAAGATTATATTCCCAGGCCACCCACGAGGGGACAGGACAAATGTACAGGGGCCTGGCGATCTGCAGAAGGCCCGGGTGGGTCAAAAAAAGTTATCTAACTCATGAATGCAATATTAAGTTCAGGAGTGAATTGGTGTTGTGGCCATTCTTATGACGTCTGAACGATGGAGTGGGGCGGTGGAAGACACTGCATCCTTTAACGTCTTGAAAAGTCTGACAAGCAAAATATGCCATCAACACTTTTTACACTCTTTTTAGCTTACATTTGGGAAATCGTTAAATTTTTTCACAAACTTTATAGTTTTGAAAAAATTTTAGGGGAATGTGACTGCTCTGCCCAGAGGCTTGGGATTTCTGTTGATGGGCCTGTATATTCCTTTGACAAAAAGGTTCATTAGAGTAATCTATATTAAATGTACAAAACTCCTCCCAAATCTACTCTGCTAATTCCAGGTATAAGAGAATTTTACCAGCTGATCCAGATAATCTTGCTCAATATTAACCACTTGCTTCCAGATCAAGATTGATGATCTGCTAACTCTATGCAATTCACAACTGCAAAACCCTTTCTTGTGCTTATATTCTGGTACCAGGAGATGAACTTCCCAAAAGATTAATGCAAGTTGCAGCTTCAAAACTCAAATTTTTCAAAGACTATACATACAACAAAGTCTGCTCCTCAACTCCCAGTTTAGTTAAAGCACATACAAATATCAATGGCAGCAGACCTAAAACAGCATATTGGCACAATGGTCCAGCGGTTAGCAAGCAGAATTGCCAGCCACGAGGGTCAGAATTCAAGCATTAGCTATGACGTCACTATGCCAAAAACACTTGTATCAATATAACACAAAGAGAATGCTTTAAAATTTTTCAATCCTCATGCCCCAAGGCATTCACACCATTGACTCAATTGTGGATGAGTACATTGAGTGCTTACTCAGAGGAAGAGACAGTGGTGAGGAAATCTGGCCAACCATCATAATTCAGCCAGCCAATGCCATAAAAGATTGCAGACACTAACCCCTCAGTAGCTCTCCTAGGGGCAATGAGCTTTTACCTTAACCTGAACCTCCTAGTGATGACCTGTGACCATGACCTGACCATATCTTTTGTGCAAAATTCAACAATGATCTCTTTTTCCATTGTATCTTCCTCAGCTTTTATGATTTTTGAAATTAAGTCATCTACATTATTTACTTTTAGAAAGGCCAGTGTTGCCCTGCTGCCCGTGATTCAATGCATTGGTTATTTGGGAAAAGACAGTATTTTTGCTCTACAAACAAAATGGCCATTACACATTTATAAAAGCAAAAATTGTTGTGCCAATGTACTTGTCAGTGATCAGCAGTGCCCAAAACCAGCACTGATTACATTATATATTATGCACATTTGATAACAATAGAATTCAATGCAACCAGCAATCAACATGCATCATTATTCGCATTCACGCATAAGGCCACTAACTCTTTTTCAGACAGAAGCAGGTGACTAAGACATTTTAAAAAAAAAACTCTGATACCAAAATAAAAGTCCATAATATAAGACTAATAAATTTGTGGTCATGCACCAATTCCCAATTCTGTTGCTAAAAATCAAACATCATGCATCTGCATACTGCTCGGAGGTGGATTCCTGCTATTTCCTCACCACGGATATTTCAGTAACACATCATATCTCCTCATTGTTTAAAAGCCATAAATCCATCCAAGTAAAAAAAACAATCCACAATCAACTAATTAATTAATCGAAATACTTGAGTAAGTCTGAGAGAATTCCTTAAGTTCTTCACAGCACATGCTGATGACATTTGGTACTAGATCAATTGTGGCAGCAACTTCTAACTGCAAAAACAAGAACAAAACAACCGTATTTTACAAGTGCATAAAATTATACATGGAAAATGCAGACAATTGATACAAGAAGATCACATGAATAAAAATTATTGACAAAATACACAACACAAGCAGAACTTTGAAGTTGAGATCCTGTAATAGGAATATCATAAATATGTCACATCAGTACATATAAAATGGTATCATATATATTGTAACAGAAGGCCATTGCAAAATCAGTATTTTATGACTTTTTATGAGAAGTGTAGGAAACTAATGCATAATCAATGAAGACATTGTGCCTGCTCAGCTATTCCCTTTACACTCCTTTCCCCTTTTTATACTCTTCAATTCTCCTTCCTCACCCATGATCGACTATATGGTCTATGCTAAAACACTAGAAAAGACCTGGAAGCTTTTAAAATGGAAATTGAAGTTTGTGGTTCAAGGGAGGCTAGAGGATCTATTACAACACTTAGCAAGTCAAAACTCTTCCTACTGGATGCTCTGCTAGGCTATAGTTAGGGTTGGGCCTAGACATTGATTAAAATTAAGATTAACACTCAATAATGGAAAATTCATAGGGTGATGTCCACCCCTGGGTACTTTCAGTAAAATGGTCATTGCCTAGTAACCCCCAAAGCAAAAACACCACAACGTGTCAAAATGTGTGTAAATGGATCCTTACAAGTACCCATAAGCACCCCTTCAGGTACCTAGAAGCACATGAAAATATTTTATCAGGTCTCAGAAAATTTTTAAAAACCAAAAGGGATGGCAACCACCCCTTGGCAGCATGAGGGTTATTATGCATCTAGGGTAATTTTAAAATGAAATCACTGCTACTGAGAAGTTCTGAATCTCGGTCTTGAGGCATTACAGTCTTGGTCATGACATGGGTCGCTGGCTCCACAAAGTCTTGGTCTTGGTGTCATTGAGTCTTGTCATCAAGTCTGAATATAAGTACCTTAATTATCATCAGTTATCAAAGATCTGTGAAAATTCATGATCAGGGTCATTCCGCGTCAAATCAACACAGTCATCGGACGTCACCGTCTCAGATTTTGATGAAAATTGGCACAATTGTTCATCCCCACGAGTAATGTTGAAAACCATAATATTAAAGTTTTTGGGTCAACCATGTCCAAACTATGGGTCATGAAACTTTGGTCGACCAGTGCAACTCGCGACACTAAAACTGTAATATCTCCACTTTTATGATAGCAGAGACATGATCTTTGCATCAAACTTTAGCTTTTTGAAGCCCTATCTGGGCCAATCAACAGGTACACCAATAGTTTGAAAACCAAAAGAACAAAGCAATCGTACCACATAATTTGACATTTCGACCAAAAATAAAAAACAATATTTATGATTTTATTTGTGGATAAGTCTTACATCATGAGGAATTATTGGTGAAAAAACATCAGAGTGGGCACTCTTATAGTTTTTATGCAGTGATTAAAAGAATATTCTCACAATGCAAAATTTTAAAACATTCCTGTTGAACACATCACTATGACTCCTAATTTAATTTGCCAGTTACATCTGACACATAACAAATCTGTGACAGTTTACCAACATTTAAAATTTTTATTTATGTTTTCAATTTAATAAACTGTATTAATTAATACTTTGCAAAATATCATGAATACATAACAGAACAGCAGAAGATGGAGCTCAACAGCATAGCACAGTTCAGGAAAACTCAGGGATTGAGAGACATTTGGTGCAATCACATCTCAGCCATCACCCAGACTTTAAATTAGTGACAAGGTCTGTAACAGTACAGAAAGATGATCAAAGCACTGTTCGCATAGTCTTTTAAATTGAGATAAAATTCATTTCACTGCTTGAAAATTGCTGACAGTCTACCGATTTCAAGTTCAAGTCTCTCAAATACAATAACAAACTTATTTAGACAAAAAATCAGCTAATCAGAACTTATGATGCTTTGACATCAGTATCAGCATGTGTTAATATAGCAGAAATATTAGGCAATTTCACATCATTTTTCTTCTAAATGGTGATCTTATATTCTTGTTCAGAACTGCAGTCAGGATTAGACTGGAGAAATTGGACAAAATAGACTGGTATTTTAATAATAGACTTTTGTCTGCTAGACAGCTATTCTATGTATTCTAACAGTAAAATCTAATGAAATACCTATGTTCTAAGTTACTTGTTCTACAATAAATTACTGTATCAAACTAAGTTACCTAATACTGATTTAAGCCCTACTGCAAACAGAATAACAACCTTCAAACACAAGAACAAAGATATAACCCAGAAAATAATGCACAAAACAAGAGAAAAGACAAGTAAATAAAGTATCTTAAAATTTATATTCTTCATGCTTTTTTGTTAACTGTGCTATGCTGTTGAGCTCCATCTTCTGCTGTTCTGTTATGTATTCAATATTTTGCAAAATACTGTATTAAAAGCTTATTATACTGGATGCTCTAAATAAAAATACTTTTAAATGTTAGGTAAACTGTCAGACATTTATTAAAGATGTAACTGAAATTAAATTACTCAGTCATGTGAAAATGTCAGTGGCGGTGATGTCCACCCTGGGGCATCTTTGTCATGGGGGCCCCAAATTTCAAAGTTTCAGTGCCTAGGTAACCCCTTCTATGGTTAAAAACAACCACAACATGACCCCTGTCAAAATGGGGGCAGTCAAAAAGTGCCCCCCCCCCCCCCACGTTACAACTGTATGTTCAACAGGAATGTTTTAATTGCTTCATTGGTATTCTTTTAATCACTGCATAAAAACTATAAGAGTGCCCACTCTGAAAATTTTTTCCTCATGATGTAAGACTTATCCAAAATAAAATCATAAATATTGTTGCAAACGTAGGGTCCCTTGTCAAATTATGTGGGATTGCTTCTGCTCTTTTGGTTTTCAAACTCTTGGTAATTGTTGAAACCCAAATTTCAAAAAGCTAAAGTTTGGTGCAAAGATCATGTCTCTTGGTCATGAAGTGGAGATATTACAGTTTTAATGTCTTGGTTGGCACCGGTTGACAAAATTTCATGACCCATAGTTTGGACATGGGTTGACTCAAACAAATTATGGTTTTCAACATTACTCATTGGGATGAACAATTGAGTCTTGTCATCAAAACTGAATATAAGTACCTTAATTATCATCAGTTATCAAAGATCTATGAAAATTCATGATCAGTGCGCCATGATCATACTTATATTATTCACACTGCCTGAAAGAAGCTGGAAATTATCTAGAAAATCATGAAAAATAATTACATTTTGCTCAATCATCTGAATTAGGAGAACTGGAAGAGTGGTGTTGTAATATCCTTTATCATCAGCCTCTGGTGCTACATCTTTCATCCAGTCCTACAAGATTTCACAAAACAATTCAAAGAAAGCATGGGTGCCTGCACATTAGGGCAAGAGGGGCACTTGCCCCCACCTGGAAAACGCAAATACCAATATTTCACATTGAAATTTGAAAACCTGGCTAAAATATTAACCGTGTTAAAATGTGTCTTGCCCATCCTTGAAAAATGTATGTGGCGTAACCGTGACCATTATGTTTTGCCCCTCCCGGAAAAATTTCTGTGGGCATCCATGAAAGGAAGTGCAAATTCTCCATTAAGAATAATCATGGTCATAAACTATGATCGAGTCTAAATTGCAGACCAACAACATCTCAAAACATTATTCATAAACATTTACAACAATCTGCATCTCAATAATTTTCTCAATGAAATTTCATTATTCAAATAAATTCATGCTCTTTCATTGCTAAATCAAACTTTCAAATATATCACACCCCTTCACCATTATGAAACCTCTGTTTCATTTTGCTTAAATACTTCTCAACAAAGTGCATAACTTAGATGAATGTAAACAGGACCTCACCCGTCTCTATTATTCGATGAGAATGAACTGAACCAAGCTGAGCATCAAAGGCCAATATTGGCCTTATCCCTTTTTTGGAATTTTTAAACACAATCACCAATGAACATCACAATTATGTTCTCAAGAAGAAATTACAAAGTTTATGGCTCTCAAAAATGTCATTACAGATTACAGACATGTGGATGTCATAATTATGCACATCCAAAAATATTTCTATAACCTTTCCATAATATTTCAATTCACTTTTATAAATCTGTTGCTGCATTTAAGGTAAAAAAAAGAAAATAACTCAAACAATCAAAAGTAAATGTAATTGATAGCATGCTATGAAACTAATCAAGGCAACAAACCTTGGAATCTGTTTTGAGAGAATTTGACATCCATTCTCTAAAATTATTTCGTAGATTTTGAACATATCTGCAACAATAAAACACCTTGCTGTCACATACATAGAAAGCACACCCTATACTATTACAGTTTCACAGATTACTACTGTTAAAAAGAATAATTACCAAAATAATGGTATAAAGCACCAAATAAAGCAGAAATATAAACTGCATATGCAAACTTAGTATACAGAGCCTTACTGATTTTGAAGTTCCTTTACTTTCTGTGGTTCAAGCAAAGGAGCAAACTTGGATACATCAATGTTGATATCTGGATGACCCATCAAATCTTTTGAACTGAAAAGCATTTAAATAAAAACACTTCTATTTAAATTCAAAGACACATTAAAAACAGACATGGTTGAAAAATATAATTTATGCATTGATGTCACAGTGTAGCAGATAACAAAGAAGTTGACTATATGAAAGGAGTGGACTGGAATTCAACGTTCACTGCCCATTAAATGTGGCTTGGCAAATGATAAAATGATGACCAGCAAAAGAAGACAATCTCCAAGTGCCTGTCAATGGTCTACAAAATGATGATGGTATGAAATGATGACAATGATGCTGATGACTCCAAACCCAGCTTCTCAAAAAACAGCTTAAACGTTGCAACTTTATTCCAGAAACCAGATACACTTGTCATCAAAATTTTACTTAATTCACTGAAAATATTTCAAGAAGTCTTCACATGGCAGCTGACCACCACTGCTGCCACCACCACCACAATCGCCACCGCCACCATGGGCTCAATATGCCTATTGTTGTCTGATGCCATTTTTACGGTTTGCTCATGATCTTGTCAGGTCTAACTCCTGTAGACTGCTTTTGCACCAATCACATCACCACACCATTAGATATGGTACATATTAAATGGCAGTGAGAAATTACTGACTACACTGTAGACCAGGGGTCGTCAACCTACGGCACGCGTAGCGATTTTCAGTGGCACGCGAAAGACCAAAAATTTATTTATGTCCTGCTTTTTACTTCCAAAGTAATGTAATTAATTCAAGACCAAATTTCTTTTTTATAATATTGGTTGCACAATGCACATACGAGTACTTATAAGCCTTATAAAAGGGCTTATAACCTTATATATTTAATAATATAATATATAAAATATGGTAAGGTTGATTGGTTGTTGGCACGCTGAAGGGTGGGTGCGCGGCGGAGCAGTGGTTAGCGCACTGGTCTGCCAATCTTGAGGTCCGTGGTTCAACTCTCGGCCGCGGCAGAAACTTTTCGGTTGTTTCTGTCCCAAGCGCCCCCAGTCGACTCAGCTGTGAATGAGCACATCGGGTGTTAACTCGGTGGAAGGAAAGGCGGCGAGGGAAAGGCTGGCAACCGCCCTCATTCAGCTGTTGCTATGTAAAACTGAAGGCACTAACCCTTCGGTTCTCCGTACGGGCACTGAGCCTATGGAGTGTACCTTTACCTTACGCTGAAGGGTAGACGGATGGGTTGTTGGCACGCTGAATGAATTAGAAATCCAACTTTGGCACATTATTACCAAAAGGTTGCCGACCCCTGCTGTAGACGATTCAGTCAAATTCAAGACCATAAAAATTTTAACGTGCCAATCGTAAATAAATAACCTTAGCTGATATTTGACACAAGCAAGACAGCTTCAAATATTGTTCTTTGCCAGTTAATTAATATCCAGTTAATTAAATCCATTAAATATTAAAACATTTATACTTGAATAGTGACTTTGATAAATTTAACACTGCAGGTGCCCTGTTGGTTCAAGTTCATGTTCAGATGACCTCAAGAATCCCAAAATCCATCTTCCATCCATATTCTCTTACCTCCACCTTCTGATTGCACCCCCCTCCATTCCACTATGATCAACTGGGCTGTCCAATGTTTATCCCCTCATAACCAACTCCAAGCCTCTATTTCCAACCAATACCATTTTTGTCAATCCATCTAATATCTAGATTGTGGATCTCTAAATTGCCTAACACAAATTCTCAATTGTTTAACAAACATTCTAAGACAAGTCACTGACCTTTTCATTTTGACTTACTAAATAGTGCTAGTCCACATCAATCAAGCATACATATAAAATCTGCATAATTATATCAGTCCAGCTCAAACGAACGGGATATTGCTCTATTTTCTAACTTTAGTAGCATTTAATTATTACTTTGAAGAAACCTTAATGCTACAATATGCCAACATTTTAATTGATCAATCAATCAATCCAATCATGAAGTGAGACATTGAGCATTACAAAAATTCAATCAAATAATATAGTTTGCATCGCAGATGCCGCAAGATTTTATCAGAACATACGTATAGTCTCGTATCCATGTCAGCAATGAAACAATTTCGTTGCCTTCCAAGCCCTGACTCACAACTTCATTCAACTGTAGATACGAAACATATCATGCAAATATATCACACGACAAAGACTGATAAATCAATCCTAACTTGTAAAGTCCACCAATCAGATAAAAATAAATAAATTAAGAAAAATATTAAAATGCTAAAAATGTGACAAATAAAAGCAAACTTATTGTAATATACATGAATATTTCATGAATATTTTATTTCCACAGTAGTAACATTTTTCTGTAAATGGTCTAAAGCAATTCCATTCACAACTGCTGTTTTGGATAAAATTTTCATTTCTTGGTGGGTCACAGAAAAATCTAGCAACATAAACACATTTTAACTTAATAGAAAAGCAAATATTAGTCCCGTACTCAAATGAGCGTAGGGTTCAACGTGGATCTCCATGTACTAGGCAAGTAGTGATGCAGGTTGCTTATGCTATTAATCTAGAATAGTTTGCTATTGCTTTCTCTAGACCCACGTTTTACCTTTGCAGCTTAATAATGCTACCAATATATCCACGCCTAACTGATAAACGGCTTAGTGCCACATAAACAATGTTTATCTTTGGTGTTCTGATGGGAACCGGTCACAGAATGCCAGGTAGGCCACTTGTTTAAACATAATGCCAAATTTAAATTTCAAGTCATCAGTCACTTAAACATTTTCCACAACTTCTTTAATAATAAATGATCATAACAACTCAGAGTCAGTGGAAAAAAATAATTAATAACAAAAAATAATCGATATGACTTACATGCTGAGAGATTCCATCATGAAACATTTTTGTGTATCTGTTGACAATATCATAATGAGGAGGAAAGCACTGCTCACACAATGTCTAAACAGAAAACATTTAAAAACATAAATACTAAACATGTTTTCTTGTCCAGATCACTTGTTTAAAGACAGATAGATAAATAATTATATATATGATAAACTGCAACAAGATTTACAATAATGCTTCATAAATTTAATACCATCTTCAAGCACAGTCCACAACCATTTGTCAATAAAAGATAATAATCTGCTTCTCAAGGGACATTATCAACATAAAAGAAAACAATATATCACAAAACTTATGTAATTAGAAATTCTAATTCACCCATTTCATGACAGACAACTACCTTCAACCAAAATTCACATAATCACTCAATCAAAATGTTATTCCTCAATTGAAACTTAGACTTAGTGCAATAACATAATGTCCATAATTCTATTAACATCAAATAAAATCAGAAGCAAAACATTTCAAAATGATACCTTTGTACAACTTTCTTTAAAGATCTTCTAGAACCAATGTGTAAACGAGTCAATGAAACTTCAAGATGACGAACCAAATGAAACTTGACATTTTGTCAACAAAGTCTTTCTAAAATGTGCTCCCAAATTTGAGTTCCTTCAACTTGCTGTCAATTTCAAACAAAACATGTATCAATATCTGCCTCAAAGAATGCAGACAGAATCGAAATTTTTACAGTCACTCTTCTCCTAATGCATAGAATTTCTGATCCCCAGACAATGTTAATACCATTAACTGCTATTAATGTCAATCCAGTCAATCAATTATTATTATTATTTCTAGATGATTTATTAAACGCTATAACATAGCTAGTTCAGGATCTGCTCAAGAGCAAAATTTTTACAGATGTTCTCCTAAGATAGAATTTCTGATCCCCAGACAATGTTAATACCATTAAGTCTTGAGGGCATCAATCCAGTCAATAAATATCATCTATCATATTAAGATGTGATGGATGTCACTGAGGTTCTGATGGTTGAAGAGAGTTTAGAAGAATCGGTTGCGCGTGTGGGCGACGGATTATTTCCCCAGCATCACCGTCCTGGGTTGGTGGATGATGTTCAAGGTGAATTCGCTTGTTTGATCGCAATCTGCTTTAACGACAGTCATTGCGGCATCAGAGGGGGTGGGCGTGCGAGCGCAGAAATGTACTTGGGCAGCCTGAGGGTCGTGCAGTGCGCATCGGAAAAATGTGACCATACAAATGGCCACAGTTTGTAATTTTAACGCTCCGAGATCTTCAACCAGTGTTGCCGTTCCTTTTGAAATGTTGTCAGCGTGAATGATTCCATCTAGCTGAAGATCAATTAGTATTATCCTGTTCATGACCGACTGAAAGACGGTCATCTTTCTGATACTCCAACAAGCCCCAGAAGAATGCTTTGATCATAATCAAATAATCAAATGATCAAATAATCCTAATGTCATTGATTGATTGATGGATCGCTGCTCAATGTTGAAATATAAACCAATACAGATTCTGTAAAACAATGCTGTTGAAATTCTGCACCCACATAGAATTCTCTTCTGAAACCATAAACTCTACAAAACAAACATGATCATTAAGCTTCCTAAAAAAAACAACATCTTAATTATACCTATGAAAAACAGAGCTTTCCATAACTTCAAATGCTTTATCTCGCCATCTTTTTGGCCGGTCGGGTAGATTCATCTGCTCATAACGTTTTGCAGTCAGAGTATCCAATCTACAAATTGTTTGCACATATATAAACTCAGATGTACAAAAATATTAATTGAGTAAGTAACCTCTGTTTTGAAGAGATTATTCGCAACTATGAAAATGTTTTTCACGTCCATAATTTCATAAATGATCTCCTGTATACAAAAATAATATTGGAGGGAAACTGAACTCCGCCGAAGTTTTCCAAAATTTCTACTTAAGGAAGTTGAGGCAAAAAACCAACTTCGTCGGTGACAAATAAATTATCGATTGTCATATTTGAAGTAAATGGATTTGTTATGAATGACTAAGTAATTGTTTGAGAATAAAATGGCAAAACACAGAAACGAAAGCTCTAGCAGCCAGGTAAGTAATCATAGTATCATATAACTCTTTATACAGCATCAAATATCATACAGAGCAACCAGCAATCCTCTTGCTCAAATTATAATTTGAAAATCATAAATAAAATAATCAAATAATCAAATGATCAAATAATCAACTGAAAATTTTAAATGATTGATTGATCCAGGCCTTTAGAGGGAGATTCCCCTCAAAAAAATCAAAAATCAATCAACAAATTTTTCATAATATAAACCAATACAGATTCTGGATAAAACAATGCTGTTAATAAATTCTACACCCAGGTTCCATTCTTCTTCTGAAACCATAAACTCTTGACAAAACAAACATGATCATTAAGTTCTTAAAAAAGATCAACTTAGTATTGATGTCCTTTTTGTGCTGAAAAAACTTGAGCTTTCCATAACTTCATCTTCTCTCTCCATTTTCTTAGTAGACACATTTCATCTCTCAGAACATGATCAATCCACTTATTTTGGCAAGTGCAAATTGTGTTTACTAGACTTTCCTCCTTTCTATCTGTTTCAGATTCATCTGTGTCATAAATTAGATTTTGCAGTCATTTTATTAAATCTACAAATTGTTTGCACATATATAAACTCAGATGTACAAAAATATTAATTGAGTAAGTAACCTCTTGGACTTGTGAAGAGGCAATTCAGACAATTATGAAAAATTTTTTCACTGAGACCTTAATTTCATAAATTATAAATTTACTTTGAGTAAACAAAAATAATATTGGAGGGTGTGAACTGCACAAAGTTTGTATAAAATTTCTACTGCAGTTGCAAATGTTGATTAGCAAAAATGGAAAACACCATGTTTGTTTGATGCAATCTTACTGAGATTGATTGAAATATTTAAAGCTGATTAAGCCTATCTACCTTAAGGAAGTAAGTTGATAGCATTTGGATAAATTAGCTGATTAATAATAATAATAATAATATTTACATACAAACAGATATATATAACTATATATATATATATATATATATATATATATATATATATATATATATATATACATATATATATATAAACTATGTGTATATAAACTGTGTTTTCCTTGGTTGTGTACTACTGGTTGTGTACTACTTTTTATGCTGTGCTTGTCACGAATAAAGATGATTATAAACTAGTATTTTTCACAGGTCATATCTGAAATGGAAAAGTAGAGCATATGAAAATAAATACAATTCTCAATCTGAATACCTTTCCTCTCTTTCAATGATTCGCAAAACAGTAACGATGATTGTCGGCTCCATTCGCACGGACATGATTGTACGCTCGAGGATGAGAAACAGCTGCTTGCTCAGAGACTTTGAGAGATTTTCAAGACCAGAAAAGTATTGCATCACCATCTGCACAATTGCAATAACTACTATCATTATCATCATCATCATAATCATCATCGTCATCATCATCATTGTCACCACCACCGTCATCACTAGAACTGTTCAAACTAAATCAGCAAACAAATTGCACATAATAGGGTTTGTCTTCACAAGAATAAATTCAAAATAAATATTCAGCTTAATTCACTCTGTAATTCTAAGAGTCTAAGTTCAACTTATAACAACTTATAAATGATTACAATGCTGATGACAATTCCTGACCACTTAGAAACTGCAATAGAGAGCACAACTCCAATTCCCACACTAAAACAACTATGCCAACCATCAGGTAATGGCATTTCATAATAGAGTGCCACTACGATCAAAATGTATGTAGAATGTCTCCTAAATCATTGACAGGGTGCTTACAGACTTGACATTTTAAGATTCCCTGAGTTTTCCAGTGTTTTCCAGACAATTTCTGAAACGTTTCCAGATGCATTAGTCATCATAAATGGTGGGTTTGGGCTAACCCAAAAAACTGATAGTGAAATTACTAACATGCATAACCTTGTATTACTTGCATGCATGCAGCTACAAAGGATCCGCTGTAGCCTAATTTCAACACGTGTTAAAAAATAGAAACAATTCACTTGTCATTTTTGGCAAGTGTTGCATTATAAACACTTCATTATGACGGATAAACTGACTGCTCAGCGTGAATTCCCTGAGTTACATCACAATTCCCTGAGTTTTCCATGACTTTTCCAGAATTGCCAAAATCCATGAGTTTCCCAGGTTTCCAGGTCTGTAAGCACCCTGATCAAGATTAAACAACTTAAATTTTATATTTTAGAGAGCTATAAATTGCAGCAACAATACTTCCAAATAAATTCATAGAAATAAATAAAACTGACTTACATTTCGGTCTGTAGGACTTTGTGATGCTTGCCGATGAAGTTCGTAAAGAAGTTCATCTCTTGATGTTTCCAGCTCACTCAGACTATATACATTAAGATTGAACAAGTAAAAATGATGGAAAATTCATGAAAAATTCACCCTCAGTACACAAATATTTAAGATGCAATTCATTATGCTGCTTGCCTCTTGTGTCCGTTCTACATAGACCAAAAGGAACAGAAGTACAACATTTCTGAATATAAACAATTATGCCAGCAAAGTAATTATAAAATCCAGGTGTTTCAAAATTCATTAATACCAACATTTTTCTTGCCAACTTATCAAAACAATTGAGCCACCAAAAAAACAGACAAATATTTCAAATACTTACAATTTGTGGGCATGCAACAGCTTGCCTTCAGAAATCAGGTCAGTACATTTTACAATCATTTCTGGCACATTGAAGATGTGGGTCAAGTTGTCCATAGCAGCAGCCAACTGACAAAAATACATGAATCCACTTTCAGCAAAACTAAAAAATGGTTTACCATGCTGGGTGTCAGGACGTACGTTGTACATCCAGTTTTGTATACATTTGCATAGGTTCCTCTGTGTCAACCATTCATCCCATAAATGTGTATTATCAGTTTTAAAATTTAAAGATAATGCTAAAGTTTTTTCACAACGAGCAAAAGTTGCAAATGCAGCAAAACAAAGATAGAAAGTAATTTAGATGACATGCAAAGACTAGATACATCTAGAGAAACAGCAAGACTTTCAGATTGCTAGCTGAAACACTTGATTCAGTATGAAGAGTGCAATATATGCCATTACATAAAATGCTGTAAGTCATACCCTTTAATTTAAATATTTCCCAATTATGAATAACAGAGAATACAGAAGTTGCAGTACCTGGCTATGACGCGAATTTTCCTCTCGTATGCCTTTCAATTTGTCACCAAGTCCTGCAATGGTATTGTATGTCTCATCCACTTCATCCAGGCTACATAAAACAGCAGCAATAAAGCTATCATTTTATATTCTACAAATATGCCTGCTGCACTATATAGCTAAATAATCTCACAAATTTCCTAAATCAATTACCAAAATGCAGAACAAACAAACAGTAACAAAAAATAACATTTAAAACAAAATAATATGGATGAAGTTGTATTATAAAATAACAATAAAAATTAAGAATAAATTAATAAAAAGACAAATGATATAGTTTTATACTTTTGTTTTATTTCTTGAATGTCTTTTAATGCAGTGCTCAATTGTGTTAAACCAGTCTTAACACCGTCTAGTTGTGACTGTATTGCAGATTTCAACATTGCCTCCACTGATCCCTAAATAAAGCCATCAGTAGCAATCCATAAATCTTTGATTCACCTTTTAATTTTAAATAATAGAACTCCCACACACACACACATGCGTGTGCAGCCATGCACACGCGCGCGTTCACTCACATGATCATAGTAATCTTAAAACTTGTCTTGTAAAAAACACAGCTGACTGATTACACTTGAATGTATTTTAGAGTTTCCCTGAAAGTTGATACACTGTGAATGAAATCCACCACATTCTGTTCTTTTACATTTCATTAAATACAGTAGACAAGTCTTCTAAAAGAAGTAACATTGTTCAAACATAGTATTAAAATACATGCACTGCATAATCTTAGATACCTTATGAAGAGAACTGAATTTTCACATTAGGTACCTTTCGTCTTGCTACTCTCCTTCGGATCTGTTCTACTTTTTCAAGCTGATCAGGTCGCTGAAATAAAATAACTGTCACTACTAAAATACTGGCTCACCACTTGAAAAAACTAACAGGAAATGTAGAGATATTATCAACTGCCAAAAATCAGGCAAAATATTTAAGTAATGCCAAAGAAAACATACCGTATTATCTTGCATATAAAGACACACATTTTCCCTTAAAAAATCAGTGCAAAGTGTTGGTGCATATTATACATAGAAATAAATCTTATGTACATACAATTTTATGTACATAAACATACGTAATTTTAATTTTACCATATTTTATGCATATAACATGTGCATTATATGGGTTTTTACCAACACGGTCGACGGTGGAGAGAAACTTTGTTTGCACTTCACTTTTCAAAAAGAATTTGCTAGAAAATTGTGATGCTCTAGGTTACTCAACAGAGATTATGTCATTAATAGCAAAGCAATTGATGTAGACCTGTTGTATTATGGCATTAGGACGGCCACCAGCAGGGGAAACTTTGTTTACACTTCCAATTTTAATTAGAATTTGAAAGACAATTGTGATTATCCAGGTTACTGAATATAGATTCCCATATGAAATTTTTAATGCATATTATACATAGGTATTAAAATTTTTACATTATGACAACTCTGGGAACTAAGGGTGCATATTATACCCAAGATAATATGGTAATTATCTATTAATCAATAAGAATCAACATTATGAATTAGCATTAAATGCATGCTAATAAACAATAACTTCAAAAATAAACATATTTACCTGGAGTAAGTTGGCCACTTGTATTTTGGCTCGTTTTCTGGCCTCAATTTCCATTGATGCCAACTCCGAAGATGCATTCATTCCTTTGGTGTGAACTGCCATGGTTCTCAAATAACTCGACTCAAAATGCTAGAACTAAACAAAGAAAATATAAGTAAAACAATTAAATATGTCTTTGGCACAAGTCTGTAGAAGAACTGTCATACAAATAATCAGTTAGGTAGTGGCTAATTTATGGTTATTCATACTATTAATTCCTCAGTCAGAAATATGTACACTAGTCTATAATATAATTAGTCACAGTCATGGATTGCAATGAATTTCTAACTGGGAGTAAGAATGATTTTCTGATGAATAAAAGATCAGATTGATTGTCTAATGATTTGAAGAGTGGCGTATATTTATAATAATAATAACAAGGTTTAAAGTGGTTCAGTAGAGTCTGCCCTGCGTGAGAATCACTGTCGCACTCATCCAAATCTAGTAACCTACAGTACTGAGGCCCATTTTGAAGTCGTTCACACTCATAGCCATTACAATATTCTCGTCCAATTCATTCCATCTGTCCACCACTCTTGCACTAAAAAAGTGCTGTTAGCATCTCCCAACCTGTTTCTTAAACAGTTTCATGTTGTGTCCTCTGGTTCCATCATACTGCTTCATTGTAAAAAAAAAACCTTCCTCTTGGCATTTCCACTTTGTTTGTTAGTATTTTGTATGTCTCAATTAGATCCCCTCTCATTCTCCTTTTTTCCAAGGTTGTCAATCCACAGTGTTTTAGCCTTTCTTCATAGGTCAGTCTCTGACATCCTTTGATCATCTCTGTTGCTCTGTGCTGTACTCTTTCCAAAGTCTCTATGTCTTTCTTCAGGAATAGACACCATGCATGAACACAGTACTCTAAATGTTACCAACCAGTAGTCCAGACTCCAGACTCCAGACCTGACTCCAGAACCCCAGATAGAACCCGGGCCTACTATTTGCCAAGTGGATTACCCTGATTCCTAAGTCCTAGATTTGTGCTAATCTAAACATGCATGCTATTTACAATGAATTAGTTATCCCAATTTCGTCCAGGGCAGCTCGGATATCTCATCATGATTGATTAATGAATATACAGTATCCTATACCACCTCCCCCAGCGCCTAATCAATATAGTACAATGCAAATCGACATTATATAGGTGAACTGTTGTGTATTGTGCAAGGCTGCAAGGAACTGCAAGCACTGCATTTACAGACTGAAATTTGAAATGTACCTCTTTTAAACAAAGTTCTTGTCGAAAATATGACATGTTTAAAAAATGCACTCTGCCTTCATTACTATTACTATTTCATTGTTGCCTCTCTATAGTCTCTAGGAACGGATATGGGTATACGGGTTGTACCCGTACACGCACCCGCGGGTACGTGTCCAAATTCCAAACAATGTCGGGTACGGGTAGGGTAGGGTACACAGCTTTCGGGTACAGGTCGGGTACGGGTATAGCGCTAGCGGTACGGGTAGGGTAAAAACGTTTTGCACGGGTATGGGTAGGGTATGCATTTTGCTGTACCCGCACATCTCTACAAGCTATATCAACAATAAAATAGCAATAAAATCACGACATGACATAAACACTAACGCCACTAAACAAGAGAAGCTCAAATTAAGTCAGTAGAAATCAGAATTTTAATTTTAAGCACTGCAAATCAGACCAGAAAAACCACCATATTCATGAAAAAGTTATTCAATCTATGTGCTATGACAATGCTATTGTGGTAAGCTCATATGTTAAAACCTCTGCACTGAGAAATTACTTTGGAAAACGTCTATGACAATATGCTGTTGACACAATTAGGCTTCTTTACAATAGGTATAACTCTTGAGATTTACCGAGGTTGCTAAATATTTTCCCATGTCTAGAACGCACTATATATATAATATATATATATATATATATATATATGTATATATAATACTGAGAATATATATAATACTGAGATGTCAGCCCATGTTTATTCATAGAGATCAGTAGCAGTAATTACTTTAATATGTCCACCACCTCCCGGCAGTACACTAATACATTATTTTCAAATCGGTGTGTAAGTCTGCAGCCGTACACTAGCTATATCTAGGCGGGCGAGGTGGGGGAGTTACAAAGTGATGGGTTGTTTATAGTTGGATGCGAGCGCAACCGAGTACCGGGAATGAGGTGGGACGTCGACGTACAGGCTTATCAATTACAGTAGCCTCTGAGGACAAATGAAGCTTAAACCACAAGCGAAGACAATATTACATTAATAAATGTACAAACAAAACTCACTTTTATTAAAAATCGAATAAAAATGTTTCAGCCAATTACAAGGCTCTTTAAACTCAACTTGATTCTATCCCTCAGTAGCAGGTTATAGAGAGCGCCTAGATTTAATCAAAAGTAAGTAAGTATTCTCTGTTGAATTTATATATTATTTTGAAGCAACGACTCCTGATGTGGGCAGCTAACGCTTCATTTTATATAGTGTGTTGAATGAGTATATATTCTTGAGTCTGAAACTTTACGAAGTTTATGTCAAAGTCCACAACGCGCCGGTTATCGTATCCGGGTTGTCAGTTCCTATTTAACTTTGGCTGACGCTCTAACAAACAAGTCATCGGATGAGGCATAAAAACAACGTGGGTACTACTATTGAGATTTCGATGAAGACACTTCATATAACACCTCGATTTCCCAATATTTCCCGTGTATGAATGTCGAATATCAACGCAAGACAGACCGCACTGAACCACTCCAAACACTTAATCTTTATGTTTCTACTTCTATCAGAGGGTTGACAGTAATTTTCCTCAAATTCTCTCTATCGTATGCCGCTCTTTTAAAGTAGTCATATAGTTCTTTAAGTAAAAGTAAGTAAAATCTCGTTAATTTCTAAAGCGCTTTCAAAAGATGCACCAAAGTAGCTCCTTATTCCTATGCGCTTAATTTCAAATGAAGTAGCTATAGCCAAAGGTGGGTCATTCATTCATTCATTCTTTGTGTTTTCCAGTCAAATATATCGTCCATCCAGCAGCAGCAACAACAGTAGTAGTAGTAGTAGTAGTAGTAGTAGTAGTAGTAGTAGTAGTAGTAGTAGTAGTAGTAGTAGTAGTAGTAGTAGTAGTAGCAGCAGCAGTAGTAGTAGTAGTACCAGCAGTAGCAGCAGCAGCAGCAGTAGTAGTAGTAATACTTATGTTGTTGTTGCTGGTGTCACGTATAGCGCTGTATAAATGCTGAGAAATTACGTAACTGGAGAACGAGACCGAGGCTGTCGTCGTTGTTCGGTGTTTTGCGTTGTCGGTGGTCGAGTTAATTGGGATTAATTCTTTTAATTTGAATTTGAATTTAATTCTTTGCATTTGAAGCCCGTCGATCGCCGTGGAGCTGCGATCGATGTGACGCCGACGTCGTCCCTTTGATTCACTGCTTTTGACCGATGAGATGTCTATGAGCGTCGACCATCAGCACCACCAACTTCATCAGGTCAGATGCGCTGCGCTGTGTGGACGACGACCGACGACACGTAATGAGTGCATAGGCGTAAAGTTCTACTAGACCTCTGAGCTCGAACGCCCCTCCACTTTTTGAGAGGTTACCATAGGAAAGAGGGAAAAGGAATAAGGTATAGGGTTGTTCCACCCCCACCCCTACTTTTTCATCCAAGTTTACGCCATTGAATTAGTGCTGTTTTATGTAGGAAGTTGTCGGATAGTTGTCTCATTTTCCGTTAAATTGTTATCTTCCAATCAAGAATTCTTCAGTTGCCGTGCATTCGTTAATTTTAGCTTCCGGAGTATGATGATAATGACGGTGACGATGAGGAGGAAGATGTTTCTGATCTATCATCGTCATCGTCATCAAGAACTATTTTAAATGGCATATCCCTCTTAATATTGCTAGCACGCAGACATATTGAATCAGTCACAAAAGGTCAGATATGTCACGGTTTGGAGTAATTGAGAGAGAAGAGTAGTTTTAGGTTGTTGCTTAAGGACTGAAATCTGTTGCGATGTTGTGACTGAAGGAACTACAGCATTTCTGGTTCAGGTTGTGGCCACATTGTATTCACAGTTACTCATGGTTGCATGATCAGTTGGTAGATCAATGGTGGCACAAGTGGTTGAAGCAGATATCAGTCCAGTTCAGAGTCAACAACCTTGCTAATCAAGGGGTGAATATTTTCCTTGTGTCTTCTGCATGCCCTGCAGCCAGTGGAGTTCCTGAAGATGGAGCATGATGTGGTTATTTTTACTTCTGAAGATGAGAACTGCCACATCTACATGAACTGTATCACCAAATCCACTTAATAAACACCAGTGAGAACAAGTATACTGAAAACAGAGGAAGAGATGCTGCATTTACCTCACTATTCGACTTCCATCCCTCTTTGCCTCCTTAGCTTTTTATCACTGAAACTTAGCTATGAATAATGTATTTGCTCATTGCCCTCTTTCTAACCCACCCCACCTCACAGTGCCAAAGGACCTAACACTTACATCAACCCTCACCTTGATTCATCAGTTTGTGAGTGCTGGACAAATAAGGTGTGTGGACACATAGGTTGACAGGCCCTGTGTGAAAATGAATTGCAAGGTAATTGTATTTGCATTAGACATGGTTCAGGTCAAGAATTTTGTCACACAGCAGTTCCTGTTGGCTGTTAGCCAAGCTGCTGTATATGTGCAGTTGCATTGGATGAAGTTATAGAGCTTAATCATAGCCCATGTTTTCTGCTTAAGGCTAATTGTTATAATAAGTAGTATCTGTAGTAGTTATTGTAATTTTATTTTTTATAGTTTTGGTAACAATGGATGGTGTAGCACTATATTTATTATGTATATGTATCAAACTATGTTGCTCCAAACCCACTTACTAAACACCAGACCTATGCCAGAGAAATCATTCAGAGTGGATTAAAACAAACTTTGTACGATAAGCCAAATGAAAGTGTTGTGTAAAACTTGTCATTTAGAATTTAAGGTGCAGAGTGATTTAAAAGATTTAACAGACACAGAGAGAAATGAGTTAAAGATTGTTTGGTAACCAGCAGTCTGCATTAAATGATCTCATACCAATTCTATTGCCAGTGCTATAGATACATTAAGCAATGAAACTACAAATTTTGTTGAGTGAGAATGTTTTTGGTAATTTATCATTGATTTCAAATGCTGAGGTTGACTAGTGTCCCGATCTTTAATTAATTCTTCAATAGGTAACCAGCATCAATTTTTAAGGAAAGTTTGTGGTTTTGCCTAGGAGTTTCAGTGATACTGTAGAGGTGGATTTCAGGATCCTCTGAAGTTTTGTTCTACAATGGATTTGGATACGCCATTATGTCAAGAATTACAGTTATTTAGCTCACTGGTGACACTAGCGTTAGCAAGGGGGGATACAGACAGATTTTTCTACAATACCCCAAGTTCTTTGAATATCTGTCTCTTATCCATAAATCAATAGCTTTGTATGAGTGTTTAATTTGATCATTAGGTGACAAATTTATTCGAAATTGCACCAAAGTTGTGAACAGATTGGCTTTGAGTAACTACCGGTAATATGTTATGTAACTACAAATGGTTGATGGAAAGTGCTTTTCATTGTGTAGACTTAATACATGGAATTGTGTAGTGATGGGGCTGTGAGGGATGCAGTGGCAGTGGTGGCATAGGTGGTAGTAGAGATAGTGGTAATAATAATAATAATAATAATAATAATAATAATAATAATAATAATAATAATAGTTGTTGTAATAATAGTAGTGAGAGCAGCAATGATTGTGATTCAATTCATCCACTTCTTCTCAAACATCAGTAATCCATTAGTACTAATTTGGAGTGTTTTGAATTATTAAATCGATATCAGTGTTTTGTCAAAATATCGAAAGATTTTAAAATGTTTTAACTTTTTATTGTAAAATATTTTTAAATATTTCAGAGTGTCTAATTCATAGTCCTTATGTTTTGTAGAATTCAAGTAATGTTGCAGAGCAAGGTATGTTCAACCATTGGCTGTCTTCTCCCAGAGTTATGCTGTCACATTTAAATTCTACAGGACCCTCAACTGGTTGACTTGAAAATGACCATCAATTGTATAATTAACATCACCACTCCAACTTCATAGTCCTGCACTTTAGATCTGAGTACAAGTACCAAATACTGATAGATAATAAGATCCAAGTAGGTCTAGATGAAAATATTCTATATGTAGAATTCCAATTTTGAGTTATTAAAATTTACAACCGATTGTAAACAATCCTTGCTTACTGATTATTTATAAGGTAAAAGTTACTCCATTCCCTCAATGCACCTGCTTGTGGATATGAATGATTTTAATGCTGGATTTTAATGCTGGGCTGACCACATATGTGTAAAATCATTTACTGTTTTATAGTTCATTTTAGACCACTGAAGAAGGATTCTTTTTGTTATTGTAATCTATCATTTAGCAATTTGTGCATTACTATTTGATTTTGATTGGATAAGAAATTAATTGTAAAGCTGTATTTAATGAGAAGAAGTCGACTATTGAATGAGGCTAAGCCATCAAGAGTGCAGTTTATTGATGAGTGCAGTTAATTATTTTGTAAACATTTGCCAGAAGCTGGAAATGAGAACTGATTAATGGAGCAGAAGATTGCTTTAGCAGTTTATCCTTTGGCATTGAGTGCAATGTGTTTTCTATTATATGTGTATTTACTAATTCCATTTTCAAGCCAAAACAATATTCTTCTTCTAGGTCTGCATGTTTGGACTGATTTGGTACTGTATTAGCAGTTTTATTGGTGATTTTCAACCGATTTTATCATGAGCTCTCCTGCTGAATAGTAATCTCGTACTAGTTGTGTGCCATGAAATATTTGGTTAAAGCAGAGTCACTAGGTTCTGTGTTATAGCTTGATATATCTCTCACCTTTGAAATATCTTCAATAACTCAAGATGAATGCTGATTTTTGAGCAGTCGGACAAGTTAATAAAAGTCCCATGCTCGATTCAAGCATTTGCATCTGCACTGATCTCTGTTGCTAAGGCAATGTAGCAATGCAGGTGGCTTACACCATTAATCTACAGGGTGTAAAAGTAAAAACTGGATCGATGTTTGACATTTAATATCTTGGCTGGGTGTGTAATGATTTCAATAAAATTTATAGGCCATATACCTGGGAATGTTTCTGATGTAAATGCCAAATTTCATGCTGATATCTTTAGTGTTTGCTGAAATAATATTATGGCCAAAAAAACTAAAGAGACACAAATTTTAAAATTGACAACGGAATATAGCATCATAATAAAGTGTATCGTTTTTAACTCTAAAAAGAGCGTCGTTGTCATCGCTCCAAATATCTGGAAGAGTTTGCCTGAGGACCAGATCAAGAAGTCGATACTGGCAGTGAAGAAGCACTTGTTGGCATGTGTGAAGGCTAAGGGTGGGCATTTTGAGCACCTGCTCCCGCAACAAATCATCTAAAAAACCCTTTAAAACAGCCCTTTTCAGGGCCAAAAAAATAAACAAAATAATTTGTTTATCACTTTATTATGATGTTATATTCCATTGTCAATTTTAAAATTTGTGCCTCTTTAGTTTTTTTGCCATATTTCAGCAAACACTAAAGACATCACCATGAAATTTGGCAGTTACATCAGAAACATTCCCAGGTATATTGCCTATAAATTTTATTGAAATCACTGTACATGCGGCCGAGATATTAAATGCTAAACATCTGTCCAATTTTTACTTTTACACCATGTAGTGTAGATTGCCAGTAGTCTAGTCTAGGCCTACTCTTTATCTTCGCAGCTTAATGCTGTACCTCATTGTTACCATTGCCCTCTAGCGAGACAAGGCTGCAGTTGGACTAGATCCCTATTCCATCTGTGTGCCTCTCCAGCATGTTGCCAATCTGCCAGCTTCCTGCCCCTAGGGTTAGTGCTTAACCGTTAATAAATGAAGTTATAAAAGCCAGAAAGCAGGCACTTTTCATGGCTGAGTTTATTGGCCACATGACTATGAAATGGCAGCCATGCACAAATTCTTGAAGATATCCATAATAATAACATCCCAGTTGGGATTCACAAGGATGGAAGGTCACATGACAGTACTTCTTGCCTTTTGTCTTGGCTGAGAAGTTCACAGAATTATTGTTCTGTTGCATTTAAATGTCATGGGATGACTGCATTTTATTAATTTTCCTGACCTACCAGGCCCGTAGGAAGTGGGGATGCAGCTGCACCCCTGGAAAAAATCAGGGGTGCAGTGCACCCCCTGTAAGATAAGGCTGTTTTTTTTTGTTTTTTTGCTTGTGAGGATTTTTAAATAGAAGAAAGAGTGACACCCTTTTTTGCTTGTTAGGGCTTTTGGAGGATAAAGCAAAGTTAGTGATGGCCTTTTTTTTTCGTCAGGGTTTTTCAGAGACTTTTTCCATTTTTTCTCTTTGTCACAACTTTTTCTTGAGAAAATCTGTACCTCTCTGCTGAAAATTTGTTCTGACGTGCCTGTGATCTATTGAACATTCATCCATAAATCATTATTTTATTTTAAACAATTGAAATATTAAGGTATTTTATAAATTGTAGCACTTTGCTGTTTAATGATTTGCAGTCTTATTATGTGCTATTCAAGCTCATGGTTTGAGCTGATGCACTTTTGCTTTAATATGCCATTTGTTTGTTGGATGATCTACTTTAAAATTTTACGGGCAGATGACAAGCAATTGAAGTCTGCTTTTTGTTTCTTTATTGATTAAGGTTGTTAAAACCGCTGGTTTTAAAGAATCGGTTAACCGTTCAAAAAAGACCGGTTAACCAGTCATTATTGGCAGCCTGGTGTCGTGCCTACAGCAAAGCGCTTTGATGTTGCTGGCGCCTATGCCGGCAACCTTTGCTGCTACATCAAAGCATTCTGATGTTTTCAAATTGAATATACAGTTAACCGGTCAAAGTTAAAAGGATCAGTCCTTGCTCTTAGGACCGGTTAAGCATTAACAACCTTATTATTGACATTTGGCCACATATTTTGTGAAGGTTAAAGGCACAACTAATTCTTGTTGATCCATTGAATTTCTAGTCACTCTGTACTGGTGTGATTTGGCTGTGTTCAATTTTGTTATTTTAGATATTTGGTTATAAGTCCAAAGATTTTTGTTGTACTCAAACATAAGCAGATGATATTCAGCTTTATCTTTTCAATAATTAGCATTTATATTTGCTTTCAATTGCATTATCAGAGGGAATTTCCAAACATTATTAGAAATGAAGATACAGTAGCAGTGTGAATATTGGAACAGGAACGTATACAAAGTTTAGTGACTCCAAAGAAGTTGCTAGTTACATTTCACTTTAAGCTAATCAAATTTTCTTTTGTAATAACTTATCAGAATTTTGATTAAATATTTATTTAAAGTTTTTTGAGATTCTAACAGGTAGCTTTGAAAATTAAAAACACCATTGCTGCTATCACTGTATGTGAACCAGCATGTCATAGTATTGCCTCACTGCCATAGCAGTTGGCCTCTTGATATAGTACAGGTCTAACGAACCCAATGACACGCATGTCCAAAGTGGCACGCGAAAAGATTGTGTTTGTCATGTCATGATGCTGGGATAAAAACGAATTAATTATTTGTCTTGCAAAATCATTGAAATCTCAAGTTAGCATGATTGCTGCTGTAAAAATATGTCTGTAAAATGATTACTTAAGATGGAAGAAATCCTATGCTGTTCAATTTTATTTTTTACTTTACTTTTTTGGCAAGGGAAGTAGGATGCACAGTAAATTTTAAACATGATGTGCTTGTATTTTAAAGGGATTTCACTAGCATCTGCCATGTAGCTGATATTGAAACACTAAAAATTAATAGTTTTTATTAGTACTAGAAAGATGCTCGCTTCGCTCGCAGTGCAGGATAATACTAATCCAATACCTATACCTAATACCCAATCATTGAATTCATGCTGAACAACATTTCAATGATCGCCACCTAGCCAAGCTCTGCGCCACGTAATAATTAGGCCTATGTACGTTAAAATCACGCAACTGTGGCCATTTGTGATGCTGTACACGTATTTTTTGTGTACGTTAAAATGTACGTTGCAACTACCTCAGGCTGCGAACAATTGTTACCAATAGCAACGTCGTCGCACGCCCACCCCTCTGACGCTGCAATGACTCGACTAAACCGTGTTAAACTACGATTCTACAAACAATTGTTACCAATAGCAACGTTGTCTTCGAACATCGTCCACCAACGATCGCGACGTAAGGACTAAACCGCTCTACCAATAGTCAACGCCGCCACCAACGCCGCCAACAACGATCGCGACGTAAGGACTAAACGGTCTAAACCGTCTACCAATAGTCAACCAATCAGAACGCTTGAAGGTAACAGAGAGACATACAGATAACGATCTTAATATGATAGATTTTAATCTAAAACTAATGTGATTTTTGAATTGTATAACATACACTGTATTATGCAGGTATAAAATCAGCACATTTGGTGTTGGCTGGGGCTTTGCCCCACACCCCCTTAGCATATCAATGGTTGGCCTACATGGCACACAACAATATTTTTCCTTTGGAAACTGAAAATATTGACAGGTATTCTGAAAAAGGTGTACCACCCCTGATATAGAATACACAGTAGTTGTTATTACTAAGTTTATTGCCAGATTTTAAAACCGTGGCTGCTTTTATGTAGCATGTAATTATTTGGCTGTTTTGTCAATTTTTGTAGTTGTTGCTTCTGTTTGTGATGAGCAATGGACAGACTCAGAGTTTTCTTTGAGACAGACACAACAACAGGTTTAAAAAATTCAGATTTTAAAAGCAGTTAAATTAAGTTAGTTGAAATTGGTCTGTTATACAAAAGACAAATAGTTTTTGATTAAACACTGACTTGTTTTCTGAGCATCGACACTGGTGTTGAATCTAATATTTGTCTTTTCTAATTAATATCTAGTCTTTTTAGCTTGACATTTTAGAACAGAATATTTTTGCATATTGCATTTACACTGATTAAATCAAGGGTGCTAAACTCACAGCATATCAATCCACTGTTGCCATTTTTTTACATTTTGGAGATATTTATTGCTAGGTTAAATTATAATTGGTTTAATAGGATATGATCCATGATTGTTGCAAGCGTTCGTTGTACTAGTTCAATGATGAAATTTGGCTGTTATTTGTTTGGATTTTAATTCAATTGTTCAAGTGATAAAGTTATACGATTACACCTTGACTTTTATCAATCTTTGTGTTTTCTTTTGACCGTTTAGACTGAATGTCAGTTCGTCTCGGGAAGTGCTTCTGCGAACGACACGTGCATGCCTGGTTTCTATGCGCCGTCTGTCAGTGACACACTTGGTCATCAGCCAATGGCCGAGAACATCCTGTGGACCGCCACTGAGCCTGTCATTTATGTAGGCGGATACGACATGAGCGGCAACTGCATATCAGGCAGCCCTGTTTTCAGGAGTGTTGATTACCCTCAGCACTTCAGCTACGGTTGGTTCCCCGGGGTGGACTATGGTGAATGGAATGCTGGCGGCGGGGTTATGGTAGGCGGCAACCAAGGCTATGCAGAAAGCTACTATCTTGTTGAAGGCGTTGGGATGGAGAACTGCGTGACGATTAACGACGACCAAATAGCGGATGTTGATGTTAAGGCTCTTCAGCAGTCGCTGGATGGAATGAGACTTGAAGATGGCCATTGTCAGTTTGGTTATACCATGTCCTCCATGCCTTCTGTTGGTATTTCATCATTCGGTCAAAATGGTGCATCGTGGATGCTCACGGCTAATCAGTATTCCCATCCCAATAAAGCTCTTAGAGCACCTCAGAATGGCCTTGAAAGTGGCAGTTGGAGTGCCCAGTTGATGTGGGATGGTGCAGTACACTCGCACAATTCATTGCCTCCTCAGCGGGGTTCTTCTGCTGGCACTGGTCCTGCAAAATTGAGTTTTGGGAATGTCGTTCACCCAACTTATGCCACTGCTGATGGTTCTCAATCGGTTTTGAACTTTGACTTGTTACACGGCTCTTCTGGAAGCCTGCCAAACTTCGGGCAGTACAATCCCACAGAGTTCAGTTTAAGTCTAGAAAATGCTCGATTTTTTATCATCAAAAGTTATTCTGAAGATGATGTGCATCGGTCAATCAAATATGGCATTTGGTGCAGCACTGAATATGGTAACAAGCGTCTGGATGCAGCATATCAGGAGTGCAATGGCCTAGGATCTGTCTACTTGCTGTTCAGCGTCAATGGCAGCGGACATTTCTGCGGTGTTGCTGAAATGACGTCACCGGTTGACTATGCTGCGACATCGTCAATCTGGGCTCAGAACAAGTGGAGAGGGCAGTTTGATGTGAGATGGATATACGTCAAAGATGTTCCTAACAGCCAGTTGCGCCACATTAAGTTGGAAAACAATGAAAATAAGCCGGTTACAAATTCACGCGATACACAGGAAGTGCCGTGCGAAAAAGGAAAGCAAGTCGTGTGCATAATACATCAGTATCATCATACAACTTCTATTTTTGATGACTACTCTCATTATGAGCAACGTCAGGAAGATGAAAGGAAAGTAAGTATCTATTTATAATGTTTTGGAGCGTGCTTTTGATTTCTAATCTAGATTGACAGAGGTGTTGTGCTGTGCTTATTAAACATCGACAGGATAGGATGATCTGGGATGACCATTGGGGGAAAAACAACTTGATAGCAGTGGTCAAAGATTGAGGAGATTTGGAAATGATGAAAGAACTGGATGCAGCCATGGCCTGGACTCTATCTGCCTCTGAGTGTGTGTGTGTCTGAATATTGATTTTCAAAGCCAATTTGTAAGCCTACAATATGACTATATTAATGACTGTTAACAGAAACTTGCTGACCCTGATTAATGTTTGCACTGCTGACAAGACAGCAAAATGAACGTTGCATTGATGCATCCCTGCATTTACTGATGATGATTGAGAAATAATGTCAAAGTGATTGTCATTGATTTCTCGAAAAGTCTTGAGAAATAAGGGAGTACAAATATTTTATAGTAGATTCTTTGATAATGTACAAGGAAATTTTGAAAGTGTTTTCAATGCCTATTCATATTCATTAATTTGTGCCATGTGCATCACCAAAAGATTAAAATGGCATAATAATGAAATGGTGGTGGTGGTTGTTGTTGTTGTTGTTGTTGTTGTTGTTGTTGTTGTTGTTATACTCTGCCTTTGTTAGACTCTGCAGAGAAGTCAGTCTCTTTACAAGTAAATAATTCTTGCTAATCAGTAATCTCTGCTTTTGCTGATTTTTTTAGAACAAAGAAAATTACAGAAAATAGTCACAAAGATGGGTGAAAATCTGTTTCATTATATGGTTGTTCTCTTCTTACACACATTGCAGAGTTTTATGTATTATCATGTTATTCGTGTAAAATAGTCCAGTGTGATTTTTTTACATCCTGATTCAGCATTGGTTATATCATTTCTAGTGTTTCTTTTAGTTTAGTTTAGATTTCATTATGTGGCTTTCATTATAAACACATGTTATACCTCTTCAAATAGATATAATTATATTTGGGTAGTTTCTGTATTAATGAATATACTTTTGTGATTGTGCATAGGTCTTGATTGATATTTATTCATATTTCTTTTGACAGACTTGCCTTTTGTTTTCACAAAATATTGTATGTAAATTGAATAACTTTTTCTTTATTTCCTATGTAGTCAGCTAGTATCTGAATAAGAAACACCATATACACAGATTTGCAGATATCATTTTTGAGTGCTGACAATTTTGAATATGTGTTTACTATATATTACAGTAGATATGCATCATGTTGGCATGAAACAACAGGATTAAGAAGAAATGTGTTGTTTATGTTTTATTAACTGCATACAGTGCTTAGTGCATGTGTTACATTGGCATTTTTACCTTTAGATTAGGCAGATATTATTTCAGTATGCGATTTTGCAAAAATAGTTAGATTTTGAATATTGATGAGTGCGATTGCAGTTCTTGTTGTTCGTAGTTTTACTTTATATATCTAGTGTTTACTAGTTTATGAAATTTTGCTTGATCTTGGCCTGTCATCGCTCTTCATTTCAAGTTCTGCGCTTGAATGCATGCTTTTTGCCATGCCTAAATGGCTTTGTACTTTTAATTGATTCAAGTAGGCAGTGAGTGCACTCAGTATTGGATGCTGCAATAGAAGGTGGTTTAGGTCCATATGTTGGCTTTACAATATTCATAATTTGCATATCACAGAGTGAAATCGCTGTGACATTATGATATTATTTTTTGGATTAAAGCCAATATATGGAAATTTTGAATTACGGTAAGAGATATGAAGTTGAGTTCTGGGGCCGAAAGCTAATGCCCTGCCCTTTTTTAGTTTTAGAAACACTTGGTGAGAGCATTATATGATTAGCCTTTGAATATGAGTTGAGTTTGCATTAAGAGTAGTATATTAGTTAATTATGGATTGAGATGTGTCCTGCATTCTTTGCCTGATTCTTAACCAAAGTATCGATCAAATGCCGTATGTATGCAAATATTTTCATGATGATCCTGCTGTCAGCAGTCACAGAATAGCTTTCCTTGCTCTGCTTTTTTCTGGTGTACCGGTATTTTCGACATCTTTGGTATTTTCTCATTTTATGATGAACTTTGACCTTTAGCACTTGCTTATGTAGTGAAAGATTGTGATGCATAGCCAGCTTGTTGGTATTAGACTTTCATCGTGTTTGCAGTTCTAAACGATTTTTCTGTCTTGGCTTTGTGAATTTCAGTCATATCAGAGTGGTTTTTCAGTCTTGACTGATTTTATGTTTGCTTAATTTGATTGAGATGCAGAATTAAAATGTATATAGTTCAGTTTATGTTTATGTATATTTGTGCATATATATATATATATATATATATATATATATATATATATATATATATATATATGCATGGATATACTAAGTAATACAAGTAAGTATGTGTACATATTTTCACATGTCTGAGAGAGACATTTCATTTGAGTATTTATTAAATGTAGACAGAGGCCTTGCCTGTTACTTGAGTTTCCTGTGTTTTTCTTTTAATTTCTGTTCTGTTCATTGTTTTGATTAGCTTTGTTTTTGTGATGTTATTATTAATCTATGATTAAATTTTGTCTCTGGTGGTCAAATGAAAGCAGTGAGTGGAGTTGATTTGACAAGGATTGATTTTTGAAGCTATGTGATGTGGCAGGTTATAGATATAATAGTTACCGTACTTTGGTCAATTACAAGTATTTTGGTAGAGTTAATTTTTATCCTCTATTCATTTTAGAAACCTGTTGTATTGTTACCATTTGCTAAAAATCATTAGAACATATGATTGTATTGTTTCACAGTTTTGTGTCCACTGTAGTTGACAAAAACAGTTTATCTATCAAGTATTGCAAACTATTTTGTCTGGAATTGGTTTATCATTAGTATTGTTCAAATATTGATTTTTTGTGAATGAATCAGAATTTTTGCACTTTTTTTAGTTTACGTTTAAAGTGGATAGCGTGTACATTAGGTTACTCTATTATCTTGTTTTAGTCTGGTTTTTTAAAATAATGGTTTGTTTGGGAGAATTGTCTCTTTTGTAAAACACTTCTTTACTTTGATTTCATCTAGGCAGTGAATATGATTTGAAAAAGAAAGTAGCACTAAAAATGTGCTGTGCAACTGCTTGTCGTATTGTGTGGAATTTTTATTGAGCATTACTTGGAATGTTTCTTCTTTAAACAAGCTGTGAACTTTGTGGAGTAGTGGTAAGAATCCCTGCTATGCAATCACTGGGTCTCTGGATTGAATCTGACCCTTTTCACTAGTTGGTGACCTTGAACTTTGACCTCAGATTGTGTGTAAGAAAAGCAATTAGAAACAAATACACGTACCTAATCTCACCAAGCAGGCTTGCTTTTGGATGATGAAAGCATCATACTGTTTGACTGTGTGTAATGATTTCTCAATTATTGGTGCTAGTACAAAGTTATTCAATGATGCTCTAAATCAAATCCATAACGATGGTTCAATCAAATGTAAAATAGAGTAAATGATAAATGCTATAAAATTTTATTTCAAAATTGCAAACTACAATAGCAGCTTATTGTAGTTTTTTAATATTTTAAAATCTAACTTTAGCTGTCAAAAAGTACTTTATTATGCCCATTTGCATCTAACAGACTTGCTTTGATCAAAACTTATTGTGGATATTTTGGTGCTAGCCTTGTAAAAATTAAACTTTGTCTTTGGAAACACAACTGTTAACTTTGTGGTGATATCTATTAGCATTTGAAGTCATTGTTCTGTAAACATTGAGAATATTCATATATGTTTTTTGTAGCTTCTTTATATTAATGGTGAAAATTGTCTGCATTAAATTTGTATTTGAATGTACATAGCCTTGCATGCTCATATACTGCATAAAATAACTGTTGAAATTTTTCCAGTATAGCCTTCCTAAGAAACTGTAATATATAAGGCATTTGTGTGATAATTAATTCTAAGATTTTGTTAAGTCAATTCCATGACATTTATATTTTGCAGACTTTCAGACAATAAAGGTAATGATTAGGAATTTAATGTTCAAAATTTTTTGCCTTATTTCTAATAACAGTATTAGACTGAGTTGATTGTGTGCAGCAATGAGACCTGGTTGAAGTCACGTTCAGAACTATACTGATTCAAGCAGGGCCTGTTTTAACGTGCAGTGAACACAAAATGTGCAGTGGTAAAATGCAATTTTCTGTGCTTTGTGCAGTGATAAATTTTCAGGACGACCTTTTCTGCTTGTTTCTTTGCGTGGATGTCCACAGATTTTCTGAGTTTGGTGCAGTGATAAATTTTTCTTTAAACAGGCCCTGGCTGATTGTGTGATATTAAGAGAAATTGCTGTAAATAGGAACTGAACATGTAAATTGATAATGGATTGGAATTGCAAATGTTGCAGAAGTTGAAGTGGCATGTTAGTATGGCAAATGACATGAGTGAGTTTGATTGTAAATATTTTCTTATACTTCTTATACTGATCAAAGCCAAAACATAAAGGATATATAAATATCTAACCTCTGGTTATTTGTAAATTTCTGCTATGGGAAACTGTGTGATAGTTATATCTTTGTCATTGGATTCAAGCATTTAACAGTATTGTCGAGTGAAATTAAGATGCGCCACTTTTCCAGATTATTGTTTGCTTAAATATTCTGCAAATGTTATCTTATTCTTTATATGTGATATGTAATAATGAGAAATTTGAATTCTCTTAAGAACTTGAAATTGTTAAATGTGTTTATTATTGAATCAACTTGGGTTTTAACAATTCCTTGTTGCTGTTTAGAGATATCACCACTGATTAGAAGATGTGTATATTGTAGAAATTGTAAGAGGAGTTTGTGATTCAGAGGATTTGTTCGGTTTTCCAATAAATTCAATAATCAATTAATGGAAGCAATTATAAGAGATTTTGAGAACTAGGATAAGACTAACTGATTATTTTGTAATTGCAATAATACTGTTTACATTATATTTGTACACATATAATTATTCTTTTTATTTTATGCTTTTTTAAATTGCACATAGCTCCCGATGCTAACTTTCCAAGTATTACTTATGTTTACAACAGCCCGTACTTGGGCACTGCGCAATTTTGATGCTCAGTAATATTCAACAGGACATTGTGGGATCCATGATGTGTTGCAAGTTAAGTCAGGAGAAGCTTTTAAAGACCCTAGAAGAATTGCAGCACTCTTAAGGATTATGTCCAGTCTCGGATGGATGGGTTTGTTAGCCTGTTTCGAGTCCTTGTACACATTCTGCGAATATTTTCATGACACAATAAAAGCTTCAGCAAGGTTTCACTTAATGCCTTTGAAACACTTGAGCCTTGTTCAGGCAGACCCTTCAGTCTTGATGAGGCCTTCCTATTGAGTATGATGTCTTACTTAACCTCCTCTTCAAGTACACAGTAAAAGGAACATATAACTACCAGATGATGCAGCTAATTAACGATATACAATGGTAGAATTATGTAATGCCTTGTGTGATATGTATTTCTGAGTGAATAGTTTTTGCAGGTTACTGGATGAATCCTAAATGCTACCATAAATGTATTTTATGCTGATTCTATTACGATTTTACTTGCCTTTTGACAGATATGATGTCATAGCATGATGATGATGATGATGATGATGATAAAAGATTCAATGTCAAATGATGGAAACATGCTTTCAGTGCACTTTTATTTGACATTTCCTTGCACCTAGTCACTGCATAATTTGTAGCATTTTATTGATATTCTGAATTTAGCCAAGCAGCCACTTCTTTGTCAGTCGTGCATTCTGCATATTTTCAATTTTACCTACAGCCACAAAACTAAAACAGTGCTTTTTACTGCCAGAATGGCACTCCAGAACCTTTTACTCCAGAATTGTTTTTTTAACTTAAATTAATTTGATAATAATTTTTTGTGGTTTTCAGGTTGTAACCAACTTCTTATAATTGTGCAATAATTACAGTAATCCATGTTTTGATTGAAGTTTAAACCACAACAATCTGTAACAGTGGTATATAAATAAAATATGTAAAACAAGGATATATGAGTTCCAGCACCTTTTTTCTAGAGAGAATCACCGAATTAAAAGTACAATAATAGAATTTCTTCATGGCTGCCATGATAACCAAAGCGTGAGATATTTTAGCATGTTGATAAACACCATGGAGTTCTTTTTTTCTTTGAGAGATTGCATGCATTTATTAGGTTATGCATTTATATGTATTATTAGGTGGCATTATTATGCATTGTTCGTATGACCAATTGGTTCTTAGAGATTTCATTTTATCATTGCAAGTTAGATGACTGTTAATTTATTGTTGGCAATGTTGAGATTTCATTTTCTGTTAGAAGCGTGTTTGGAATGCTATGAACGTTTGACATCATGTAATTGCCTAACTTTATACTACTCTTTAAGAATCGAGTCTCTTGCCAAAATGTATTTTGCACTTTGTTATATTGATATGGTCTTTTCAAGTAAAGTTTCTTATAACTAAGTGGTCTGGGTGTGCATGAAATTATTGAAATTTTTTTTTTTTGTGAAGGGCAGGTTTTCCATGAATATTTTATTTGTATCATTGAACTAGAATGTATCATGTCATATTATCTGAATGTTTCAAGTTAACAAAACTTGGAAGTTTTTACCTATGAATAATGTGGGATTATTACTTCTACAGCTCTTCCAATTAGCATCAGTGGCGACTCCCACGTGGGGGCTCATGCCCCTAATGAATGCCTGGTTCCTCAATGGCCTCCCTGTTGGGACCCAATTTACTTACCACTACATACCTATAAACAAATGGTTGGACCCCATGCTTATAAGTTGCCACCCCAACGCCCCCCCCCCCACTTGCCAAATCCTGGAGCCGCCACTGATTAGCATTAATGACAAAGTGCTTAGAATCTCCATTACCCAGTTAACAGTGTGTTTGTAAATACCGTAGCAAAATTATCACTTAATTCTAAACTGTTTTAACTCTGTACATTTTATGATGCCAATAAAATATACTGAATTGAATTACTGCATTACTCTAAATTTACTAGTTGGTATGATTATTATGTATGAATTGTCTTTGTTGTACAGATCCTTGAAAGAGGTTTATGCAAAGTGTTATTTCCACAGCATAAAAATATTGTAGCGCCTTGATTGCCACACCACAAGCACTGCGGTACTAATCCAATTTCACAATTATTTGCTTGTTTTGATCAGAACTTCTGTTTGCTATATAGAATTAAGTGTTTACCATGCATGTATTTCTTTTTAACTCGGCATAAAAGTCGTCAAATTACCTCCTTGTGTGCAGTCGGTAACTGTTAATGCTTAAATCAATTATTTCAATTCATATTCTGGCCATATTTATATATTTTGAAGCAGTGATAGCAATACAACCGTAAAGGATAAAAATGGGATAAAATAATAGACAGATGGAGAGTCTTTAAAGAATTATATACATGGAAAAAATTAGATGGACAGATGGAAATACCAGAGATGTAGTACTTGGTACTTGTAAAGAATTATATTGTACTTTGTACTTGTACAGGAAATTAGATGGATTGTGTACTTGCTACATCTCTGGCTACATGTACTTCAATGGTACCAGTAATGCTGTTCCTTTAGGCTAATGACAAGCAATCCTCACAGATGGCCAAGTAGACATTATCCAACATCATGAAAGAGAAAGTACAAAAGGAGTTCAACAGGCATTAGAAACCATTAAGAAAATAAAGCCCCTAATAACAAGACTTGATAATTAGATGCCAATAAATTTTATATCATTACTGTATTTCAACTGTTTTCCAGGTACTCTGGAGAGGTACTTGTACTTGTACTTGTACTGGAGGCCAGGTACTTGTACTTGTACAAATTTTCAAGGCCAGGTACTTGTACTTGTACTTGTACTTGAAGCATTGTGTACTTGCTACATCTCTGAGAAATACAGAGTACAATTCTTCAGGAGACATTATCCAACATCGTGAAAGAGGAAGTACAATAAGCATTAGAGAACACAAGAAAAATAAAGCCCCCAACATTGATAATTAATATCATTACTGTATTTCAACTCTTTTTCTCTGGAGACACGACACAATTTTCAACAAGAATAATATTCTATATTATAGATGGTTTATGGGTGTTGACAGGCCACATATTAAAACCTATAAACCCTAAATTTTATTTCAAAAAACCTAGATTTTTCCAGCCCCATTTATATCTAAGCAACATATTCCCAAAATCAATCTATTATTCATATATCAGTACAAGATATCAGGTGGAGGAATTGCCCCAAGACCTTTTCAAGATGATGGTCATGGAAACTAGAGGTGCACAGATAATTAATCAGCCAATAATTGAGGAGATTGTCGCCTAGCCAGGAGCGTAAATCACTACAGGGATGGTCCCCCTAATAATATAATTAGTTAGGGTGGATAAAGTATCATTTATTCCCCCCCCCCGTTTTTAGGAAAACGTCATCACTACTAGTTTTTTATGCTTCTTTAAAATCCAAAGTCTCTATAAAAAAGTCTGACAAGCAAAATAAATAGATTACTAGATTTTTTACATATTTATGGGCATACTTATTTTTACATATTTATATAACATATACTTTTACATATTTATAGGCATACTTTTTAAAATGTTTTGCCTCCCCCAATGTTGATGGCATGATTACGCCAATGTGCCTAGCTCATTTACCTGGGGTGTCCATTAGGTGGGCAGATAATTAGTCTTACATGTTGCTTTTAAATACATTTGTCTCACCACAGAAACAATTTATTAATCACTTATTTTATAAATTACACTAACCTCCAATTTTGGTTTCCACTAAAGGAGGGAATTTTTAGCTATATTTCTGGGCAGGGCCGGCCTTAAGCCTGGGCAAACCGGGCCTGTGCCCAGGGCCCCACTCCTCTAGAGGCCCCGCGCAAAGCCTTCAATGACCTTTTTTTGCTTGTCAAGATTTTTTTGCGAATGCTGAAGGGCCCCACGATTGGCAATGACCCTATCTTGCCCGGGGCCCCGCAAAACGTAAGGCCGACCCTGTTTCTGGGTACATTTTAACCTTCGTAATGCAACCTGTTTATTTTCCTTATCTCACAACCTGGGGCAAATTACCCGTGTATTTTGTATAAATATTGACCAACAGCATGTCAAAGAAAAGAAGTATTATTCACTGATAACAAGAAGCAATAGAGCCATATTGGAAAAAAATTGTTATGGCTGTCTGAATGTTTCTATTCTCTTCTTCATGTGCCATGTATTGCTATGTCGGCAACCATGGATTTCCACTCTTCTCTGTTTCTGGTTTTCCTTATAATTTCAATGTTGTCTTTAGCTCTTATTGCTTCTCTTAGGCTGTCTGTATACTTTATTCATTGTCTTCCTCTTGCTTTTTTACCTTCTATGTTTTCCTGTTATGACCAGATGTTTCTATTAGACCTACTATTCAGTCTCATATTGTCAGGCACAGTTAGTACATGAGATTATATTTTCAGTGATTGCAACACACAAAATGCTTGCATTTTGAACAGACCATGTAGACTTTCTTTTTTTTTCTTGAGCACATAATTAGAGACTAACATCATCCTCTTTTTCATCTATGTTCTGCCACAGCAGCCCTGCTATGTCCTGGGTATTGACTTGGGCCTACTCCACAGAACTGCAATGCCTGCTTCACCTTAGCTTGATTAGCTATTTGACGAATTTGGAGTCCAAGGTTTCCAGAATATCCAAGGTTTGCACATTTCTTTGCCAAGTTGTAGAAGAAGATAAACAGCTATATAGTTTGAATAATTATATTACTGATATTAAAATACCTTTACAGTAGATGGCTATAGATTATAGGCCTAATGCTTTACACTGATTCAAGTATTATAAGACCACATATTAACCAGGTTACTTGAACCGAAAGTGAATTTATCACTAAGCAGCAGTGCATTAGAGAGCCAAAACAAAGAGGAAAAGTCAAGAAATGAACCCAAGTAATTTTACGTGCAAGAAAAACATTACAAAAACGTGTGGGGGTCGTTGACCCCCAAGGTTGCGGTACGAAGGTTAATTTCATTTTTGTGACTGCTGTTGAACTTTCTTGTTATCACCTGGCGAGTGTGAACTAGGGACACAATGACGCGATAGCATTTATCCAATTCATTCAACTCTATGTTAAACACACTAATAAACACAGAACTTTTAAAAATCAATAATCAGCCTGAGGCACAATTGGTGCACCACTAATGAATACAGATTTTTGGTCAAAAATTGATCCATTGCTTAATACCATCTAATCTGCTCTCTATTAATTTGTTTTTATATCTAGGCAACAAAACCATGAAAATTAAATATAATTTTTCCCATTAATATGGATTCGCTTATGATTAAATATTGTCTATAGCAAACTAGCTCCGCTGGTCCCAACTGTGAACCTTTACGAACATGCAAAAGAGCATTCGATATAGCACACTCACATATAGTGGAATGTTGCATGTATTGGACAATTTGATTCCATTTTAGCAGCAGTTTTGTTATGCTATAATGGATATGCAGGTTCTGCCTTTGCATGCTTTGTGCTTTTAGTGAAGATACATGGTAGATATGGTGCTTCTGATTGTTAACATTCAAGGTATTAATTCAAAGACAAAAATTAATTTATTGACAAAGCCATAATTAATGCATGTCTTCAATATCTTCTATAGATATTATCTGTCCAGTTCTATAGGACACTGATGTATTGGTGTCTTTTCTCAGTACAGCGATCATGCATCCACCAATCAGTTCAGTCGAGCTATAATAAAATATTACACACTAAACAATACCAAATAACTACAACCTAATAACTGTGCATAATTTATTAGGTATTACTTACTTCTGAACATAACCAGCAATACCCGGGTACCCGTTAGGATTTCTATTACCTGGACAGTAAAATTGGGTATGGGTACTCATAGAAACAGACTCCTTATGTCAAATTCCCTCTCAATTCACTGTAACTAAAGATGTAATCAATAGTTGCAGGAGTGGGAGTGTAACATAACTGTGGCAGTGGTCTATCATTAGTTGCAGCGACCAGAGTGGACTGGGATGATTTAGTTGCATGCAGAGATAAAAAGTCATAACAATTCACAAAGATTATGTTAATTCGGGTACCTGTAAAAAATTTGAACGGGTAACCGGGCAGCTTTGAAAAAATTGACAGCACTAATTGAAAGATGTGCAACTTTCAACTGCTGCAACCAGGTTTTGCTTTGGTCACCCTCCTGATCTCTTCCAGTCTGGAACAGAAGGAATTCCATTTCTTGCATTGATGCTCAGTAGTAGTGCTTCATGAGCTGGGATATCAGGAGACATGCGGGTGATAAGACCAAACAGGGAATGGCATGGCAGTGGTCAGATATTTGGGGAGGCAGGTTTTGCAATGGGCTGTTTGTTGTATCTCCATGTTGCGCACAAAGTCGTACCAGTGGAGTTGCGGATTCAGCAATGACAAGTTGTGCAATTACTGGAGGCGGTATTCATCCATCTTTCTTAGCATCCAGGCTTCAGCACCATATATTGGCACACTGTCTACTAGTGAGCTGCATAGTATTAACTTTGTGTACTGATTTTTTTCTGCCATCACACTTAGTCTAATCTGCCCATCATTGCATCTGGCATTCCTGTTTTTCGATCTCTGAAGTGGAATATCCTTCATTGTCTATGTCTGTGCCAAAGTATGTAGATCTTGATACTGCTTCTAATGGTCGATACTTAATCCACAATAGCTGGCAAAATGCGTGGGATTTGCCATGCAATTCTGCAGCTTGCATTTATATCAGTTGATAAGTAGGCCGATGGTATTATTAGCACAAATAAAATTTTGAAAGTCAGTATATAAAAATTTAAGTTAAAATCAGTAGTACAACAATAGCATAGTATTTATAACACAACAGTGAATCACAAATCAGAACCTTCTTTTAATTTTTACCTTCTTGAAACCAATGTCTTTTGCATACTGTCGGAAGCACTGACGACACATATTCAGACTATATTTTCTAATCAATCCATGTCGATTCGAGCAGACTCGGCTGTCAAACCAAGCAAAATGTTAATAATTTTCCATTAACAATGTTAAACGATGCTACTAACTGAAATCTAGTGATTTCATAAATGACAATAAATCAATCACATTGAGGCAAAAGTCCTTGGATGATTTCCCTGTTAATAACTGCAACTACTGCAGAACAAACATTGCATTTAAACGCTTTCAAAGTCATTTCCAACACCCTTCCATGTTATCATGTGACAGTATTTTTTTACAGCACAACGTCCCTGACATCCCAGTCTCTTAACCAGCTCAAAAAGTAGTTCCTGTCCAAAAAGTAGTCTCTCTCTTTACCCAGCCTCAAGCGGCGCATCAAAAATCTAGTCCCTGCCCAATCCTAAGGAGAAGTTGTTAACCCTTTAACAGGGGAATAAAATTTTACAAACCCTCCCCAGTCTGGGTAATTAATTTTGGGTAAAGACGTTTATATGAAAATGTAAACATATAAGTTTTAAATTTACCAATATTTCAGGCTATATAGAAGCTAGAAAAATGAGGTTTGTGTCGTTGTTTAGCATTTTTATTGTTCTTTCTAACGATCCGTGCCAAAAAGAAAATTTTGGGGTGGGGTCCACCCTACAGCCTAAAATAGGGCCCCTCCCCAAGGTTTTTAAAATTTTGTTCAAAGCTCAATAGCAAAACGTTTTCAGCGGTGACCCCCCTAATGTGAGCGGCAAAGTTCTAGGTGGATATAACTGGAACAGAATAGTTAAAAATTTTGAAGATCGGACCAAATTTGGGGTAGTTATCGCTTTTCAAACCCCAGAACTCATTGCTCGGAGAAATGAACATTTTGCTAAAATTTTTCAATCTGAAAAAGCGAACATCTCAGTATATTTCAGGCTATATAGAAGCTAAAAAGATGAGGTTTGCACCGTTGTTTAGCATTTTTATTGTTCTTTCTAACCATCCATGCAAAAAAAATTTTTGGGGTAGGGTCCACTTTACAGCCTAAAATCGGACCCCCATAAAAATATTTTTCAAAGCTCAATAGCAAAAAATTTTCAGCAGTGACCCCCTAGTGTGAGCGACAAAATTGTAGAAAAGTGTAATAGGAACAGAATAGTTCAAAAATTTTAAATTTTGAAGATCGGTCCCAATTTGACGTAGTTATCATTTTTCAAACCCTATAAATGTCTCTTTTCAAAGCCAATAGTCCGACTCTCGGTCGAATAAGGCCTATTTTCCTTGCTTAGGGTGGCAACACTAGCTAAAATCGAGCTACCATCTATCGAATAGATAGATACTAAAGAGATATATAGCATTGGACGTGTCTCAGCCGTTGTGCCCAAATAACGAAACACTACGAAACCACACGACGTCTGAGCGACGTTGTGCCCAAATAGTGAATGGCGGTGGACGACGTCGGAGCGACGTTGCGCCCACTTGAGAGGTTAAAGTGGGTGAAAATAGTCCCAAAATCGATATGGAAGACTGCTAATATCAAAAACTACCAAGCAGTCACTCAAGTTAAGTTCTCACTGAGTTTAGATCTTTGAGCTTCAAGTTTCTTTGAATAGGGCATATCAAAAAGTACCCCAAGGTTGATCACAGGTGTACTGATACACTAAAGTGCTGCTTGGCACACTAATGTAAACTAACGTTATCGTGCCCAAATTTGAATTTCATGCTTTGTGCATTAATCATTATTTCAAATATTTAATTTTAATTTCTGCATATGCAGACACTTATGTTCATATCGTTATATCAGATAACTTGGCGACTACTTTCGGGCATGCCGATACATGTAAACTTGTTAAGAGGCTGAGAGGACGGCGGGGGACGTCGTGCTTTCAAAAAACCGTAACTGTGGGTGACGGAGGATTAAACAAGTTGTGAAAAATGGAGTGATTGGCTCACTTTGTGTGCCTCGATGGCTCATTTAGAAGAGCGTCAACTCTCTACCCTCAACCTGGGTTCAATTCCCGGGAACTCGGTCACACTGGGAGTCATAATTAATATGATCTGTGAGCGTTTTAAACTGATGATCAATGCATAATTATCAAAGTGCTATAGAGACACGATTTGCATAAACATTTACTCTAGTGTTTGAATTATTTCTCGCTCATCCCTCTTCTGTCAAAGGTAATAAACGAAATAATCGGAAAGCGTAATACAACGCTAAATTAAAAGCCACAAACCTAGTTGATCACACACACACAAAACACACACACACACACACACTGCAACTGGTCAATTATCGCCATCTTGTATAGGGCACGTGTATCCTTAAATTTTGTGGGAAAGGAAGAAATGAAACCGCCCACCAGGGATAAATGGGACCGTGTGTCTCAATTGTTTACCATCTGCGGGAGCCCTGTCCGTATTTCTTCGGATGAGAACACCAAATGTTTTCGAATCCCATTGTGAAATCCAGTAAACGCCGAGCAGAACGATCGCCGACGACGAGAAAAAAACTAGAAGGGCGGAAGTAGATGGTGCCACCGACGACAACGTCAACAAACCAAAGCCTTAAGAAGTTAAGAGGGTTGAGGACTTGAGGCAAACATTTTCATTGATATTAGTAGGCACTGTAGACTACTAGGCCTAGTAAGCAAGTAACATCGCGTGAACTTATATAGCGCTACTTTTTAAGTAGCGTAGTTGCTGTTTGTTATTAGGCGCCTTAATATAGATTATCTAGTGTTCCTAGCATCCAATGTTATTTCCTATCCAATTATATCTTCTCTCATTTTATTATATTTTGAGGTTAATCTTTTACCCTCCACCATGACGATAATAATATTAGTTTATATAGCGCTTATTCAAACTTTGCCAATCCAGTTAGCGCGTAATTTACATTAGGCACTGAAAACAAATCTTGTGATAAGTTGAACTGCTTTTTTAGTTTTAAAACGTAGGTCTACTACACATCTGAAGTTAACCAGTCTGCAATGCTTAGTAAAAAATACAACAGACGCCTGCATCTTGTGATAATTTGAACTGGACTTTTTAGTTTTAAAACGTCAGGCCTAATCGCATCTGAAGTTCAATCAATAATGATCAGATTATTTTTAAAATATCGCAATTTTCTGGAATAAGCATTTTTTAAGAATTTTATTTCTGTTAGTATGCCTAAGAAGTAGTTATCCTGGCTAACTAAGTAGGCTATATGTAGCCTCTCAGGATTATGACCTATTGGATTTGACAATGGGGATTGCAATTCAATCATTCAATTCAATAAAAGACCATCGATTGATGTCAAGAACATTACTAGAATGGCGCCATAGAAGTTTAGCGACGATGATGTTTTGATCATTTCTATGTTCTCACCTGCATATGTTTGTTTACAGGTATGAATATAACGTGAAGCGAAGTTTCGTTATAAGGGTTTCTTTCAAAGATACGCTTAAACCGTCAATATGGCAAATAAATTGCCGTATTTTCTGGGCTTCGGAATGGCCGTTGTATCTTTTATCCTTTGTTTAATCGGTTTCGGAACTGGATATTGGTTCGTTTCCATCAACGAGGAAAACCTCTTTCAAAGCATTGGCCTGTGGCAGGCCTGCTTCAATGGATACGAACACACATCGGACCTTATAGGCAAAGCGTACTACGGCTGCTGGTGGCTCTTCTACAGGGAATACTACTACATCAAAGACTGGCTTATGCCGCGTACGTAGTTCAGATTAGTAACTCAGTGCCCATCTCAGTGGTTCTCAACTCTCTTTGCCTCGCGGACCACTTCTGAAGTTCAACAATTTCTCGCAGACCACCTGATAAGTTGAGCAATCATCTGCTTCTAAAAAAAGCAGAGATGATCTTTTGTTCTTTTTTGCTTGTCAGACCTTTTCACGTTGAAAATGCACAAAATAGCCTACACACAAAATGCGCCGATAACTTTTTGTGCTGATGACCTTGTTTTGCTCATCTCATTTTTCAGATTTTTCACATGGAAAATATATATGTCTAATTTTTACTTACGTTTTTTTCAGACTTCGCCGTGGACCACTAGAACCCGTCTCGTGGACCACTTGTGGTCCGCGGACCACGGTTTGAGAACCTCTGGATTAGATGTTTGATAATGGCGGTGACATTTTTACAGCACTTTTGTACAAGTAGGCAGTGTTTATCCAGACTACAGGCCTTTGGAGGGGATTGACTTGTCTGGAGGGGAAGAGACATAGTTCAATGCAAAAATGGGTCAGTGCCAATTTTTTGTGTGGGGATTTTGAGGTTTTTTTTTGGGGGGTATCCCATAACAGGCCTGGATAAAACGGTTCAACTAGGTCCTGATTGTTGTTTACGGACGTCTGAACTGTGGCGAAAAGTCTCACGCCACTTGTGCAGACGCAGTGCTCAAAGCGCATCGCGATAAATGTCTGCTTATGTATAACTATTTTGCTGACTGAAAGTCACAGCATATCTCTGTCATTTCAACAATGATTTAGCGATACCTATGCCTAAGCATAATTCTGTTCATTAGCCATGTGCCTTCATTGCCAGGAGATGTAACAAATGCTCTGTTTCGATCAACGAGGAAAACCAGATTCAAAGTTTTGGCTGACGTGACTTGTTGCTGGAGGGGGGATCAGTGATATTTCAGTGAACTGAAACTGAATAGAAACTGAAATTATTTTAAATCAGTTAACTGAAACTGAAACTGAAACTGAAATTATTTCCCGAACTGAAACTGAATAGAAACTGAAATTGCCAACCCTTAAACTGGTTCTGAATAGAAACTGAAATTATTTGCCTCTGAAATTGTTAGTAAATCAACAAATTTTCTAAAGACCTTTTTGGATTTAAATACACAACTTACAATCATCTGATTTTGAAAAAGCAGTCCGTGAAAGAAATTTTACTTACCTTTTGCTTTATCACAAAACTATACAATTGAAAATGCACTGACATTCTTCAAACTGACTCACAGCCAATGTCATATTTCTGCCATCACTGACCTTTTTTGCTCACCTTCACCATTTTAGCGGTTCAAGAAAGCTCATAGGCCTAATGCTCTCTGATTTCTAATTTTTTGCTTCAGTTCTTGATCCCCAGTCATTTCAATTTAATCCATCCCTGTTGCTGCTTGTCTACTTGACCATACTGTGGCATCAGTACTACTGGCATCTTGAAACAGAACAGCTCTGGCGGCTGCAAATTAGATGTTGATGATAGCATCTGAAACACCTGACATCCGCTTTACAGCACTTTGTTCAAGGCCAGCTGGTGTTTATCCAGAACTTCAGCAATACTTGAAGATGAAGATGCACTGACTTGTCTGGAGAAAGAGATCCTACGTTCAATTAGCAAAAATGGCTGAAGATTTAATCACTGCAAATGCCTCAAAAGCCTTGTTGAGGGGAATTTCTCACAGTGTGGCTTTTTTTGGCTGGGTATCCCTCAACAAAAATGGAGAAAACGAGTCTTCAAAACTAAATGCCATTGGATTTAACTTGATACTTAACTTATGACGTTACTTAACTGAACAGAACAATTGTTACTTGCCACTTATTGAACGTTGAAAATGATTATCAGCTGTTAACTGAAACTGAATAGAAACTGAAATTTTTTTGAATCAGTTAACTGAAACTGAAACTGAAATTATTTCTCAACTGAAACTGAATAGAAACTGAAATTGGCAACCCAGAACTGAAACTGAATAGAAACTGAAATTATTTCCAGAACTGAAACTGAATAGAAACTGAAATTGGCAACCCTAGAACTGAAACTGAATAGAAACTGAAATTATTTCCCGAACTGAAATATCACTGGGGGGGATATGTGTCTAGTTACTATTGCATTATAATGCAGTTTGCATGCCATGATTTGTGTATTTAAGCTTAATGAGAAAAATTAGAAGGCTTAATTTCCCAAGTATCAACCATGAATTTGCTAACCCAGGCCAAAGTTTACATATTGTGTACATTTCTGTACAATGTTTACAGCAAACCATCTTTGTATCATGTTGATAAATCCTCTGACATGTTATAAAGCTTAGAGTGTGGCTGTTATTTGTTACAGCATGGTTCATTGCGGTGCAAACGCTAATGACTTTTGCGGTGGTTTTCCAATTTTTGACTCTTGGTCTGTTTCCTTTGGCTGGAGGTGACACAAACAATACAAGAGTGCTTGGGATAACCTGTTTCATGAATGGACTTCTTTGTAAGTTGATGGTTTTTCATTTATTAAAGGTTCTACTGTCCTTTTGATCAGTTATAAAAGATGATGTCTGTAAACTCAATGTCAACTTTCTGTTTTATTTCTAGTGTTCAATTGCTTTTGCATCAGAAATGTAAATTTCTGGGCATAAAATATTTCTTATTTTCATTCTGAAATTAAATAATTGATTTTTAAAGCCCTCTCTTCAAGCAAATATTTCCAAATATTCAACTTTATATAACTGATCACAGCTTAATTGTTACTTTCATTTCTCTTTATGAATTTATTTTTAATTGACTGTTTTGTTATTATAAAGAGCCTGTGAAAAATCCATGTCCAACATCTTTGTTTATTATTAAAACTGTAAACTCAACTACCATGGACTTTGATAACATGAAAACTCAGGGAAGACCTTTTTTGGGCTGGCAATACATCAATAGGTGTCCACTGTCTCAATTAACAAAGATACTTTTCAATAGTGTTCAGCAATTTATATTGAAAATCACAGTTGGCTAAATCATATATGTCATGTGAGACATATAATTTTAAATTATCATTGATTTATTGGAAATCTTTGCAATAGTTCATTTATCATAAATGTCAAACTTGTGAAAATATGTACGTTTTGTTTTGCTTACTGGGTCTTGTGAATGACTACACAGATGAAGCTATGAATGCTATGAATTCAGATAAATATTTTTCAAGCTCAGAACTAAAAGACAGAAGTGTCTAAACTTAACTCTGACCAAAGACAAGAAAGAGTTTTAAAGTTGAAATCGTCACAGATTTATATTAAACATTATTATTCGTGTTTTTCATTTAAAAACCTTTGAAATGGTGACATTATAATGATTACTCTATGCCAGTTGACATTTTCACAGAAAATTTTAAAAAATCACTGAACTTGCAATTCTAGTTATTATCTTACACCATTTATTTTTCTCAATCAAATAAATATTTGTAATGTAAATTTTGTTAAATTTGATATAGTTAAATATACAACATCTAGGCCCAGTAAAATCAACAGTACACCTTCAGTATTTGGCTTTAAGCCAAAACAAGAAAAAGGGTATTCAGCCAATTAGACTGTAGTATTTTTCTATGACATGATTTTAGAATCATCTATTATATATATATATATATATATATATATATATATATATATATATATATATATATATATATATATATATATATATATATATATATATATATATATCGATATTTGCTCTGTTTCAGCCTCGTGTTTGATAACGTCTGTGGTAATCTTTGGTGTGATGATTGGCGAAGATCGAACCTGGATGCCGCGTTATGATATGGATCGTCTTGGATGGTCATACGGCCTGGTTGTTGTCAGTGGATTCTTTTCCATATTCAGTACCATTGCAATCACAACATACACCCTTATGAGGAAGTACGAACTGTTACCTGACGATAACGACCCGCCAAAACGAGCTCCAATGATCCCAAAAGTGTAACAACCTCTAAGCATTCAAACTCTGACAATACAGACACAAATTTTTATATTTGATTTCCGATATCTCTCGGAACAATGTACGAAGACATTCAATTCATTTATAAAGGTTTTGCAATGAACTATGATAAAAGTGTTTTTGAAAGGGCAGATTATATATTCAATTTAATATGAATCTGCTCCCCAACATTATGTGCAGTCAGTGAGTCACTGTGAGTGTGCGCGCATGTGTGCTTCTGTTGTTGCATTTACTGTGTGGTCATAATTTAGATTCTGAGAACATTATACGGTTGTAATACTTTTATAGTTAGATTGATGCAATGCAACAAGTAAATTAATTAAAAAGTCTGATTTGACATTCCTCTATTTTTCAACCTGCTTCTGTTCAAACAGAATGATGTTTATCTCTTGTACAGATACAAAATATCAGTTCACTGTCATCCACCCTCCCAAAACAAATTTGATCTCTCTGTCAATAATATTTTGTAGTAGGATTTCCTTCATCTAGGTTGGTCTCACAAAACAACGGCCTGCAAAGTCAGTTTATGCAGCCCGTCATCTAACTTTGCTTGATAAAACTACACTGTAGGTGCAATGTCAATATTATTTTTGCTAATGTTCTCTATTTTGACAACCTTATGGTACATAAAAAGAAATATGTTGGTTCTCTCGTTTTTGTGCATGCGTATTGCACACTACTTCGTCTATGGCTTAAGTGGAATGCTAAACTTGTTTTTGTTTCTTTTCCCATACCTTCGGCACAAGACGCCTTAAGTTAAGTTTTAACTGCCTCATGAAAAGCCTGACGAGCAAAAAAAGGTCATCAGTGTTTACCCAGGGTCCCAGAATTTCTCTCAGCGTCCCTGAGCATACATGTACAGTTGTACACAGCCATGGAGTGTGGTAGCCGGTGCCAGTAATCATGAGTTCTGATCTTGAGTTAGCCTCCTCAATAGCTCTATCGGTCGTCAAAATATACATCTCTTTTTTAAATTTCAGTTAGCACCATGCAAAGAAGAGGTGTTTTCGTCACCGATCAGAATTTACAGTTGCTCCCTCGCATGCCAACATTTGTGGCGCCACCAGTGGTCCCAAGTGTGTGTCTTTCCTGAGGAGGGTTCGTCGGGTGAAAATGAAGCATGACAGTGAATGAGAAATTACGAATATTTCATGCGAGGACGTGTTGTTTCACTTTTCTATGCTATACAGCGACCTGTCGCATTTGAATTTTTAAAGAAATGCCCCAAAAGACTTGATCCTCATTGCATATTGATGTTTCGAGTGGTCCATAGGATATGTGCTGGGCGTTTATAGAACTGCTGCAACTTCGTTTGATTTTTCGTTCAAAGTATAGCTTTGACCACACACTAGGGCTGCGCCGAGTAACTCGAGTAACGCGAGTACTCAACTCCAAATTGGAGTCGAGTAATTTTTTTTTGGAGTCAGTACTTTTCGAATAACTAAACAAAGAATAGATTAGATAAATAAAGAATAACCAAAGAATTTCATTAAAATTTGGCCTACTGTTATTTGTTACAAATAATTATTAATCAGTCTTATTTAGGTTATTCTTATTCATTATGCCCCAATTAGTTAAGATGTTGTCCACAGTGGGCCAACTCTAGTGAAGACCTCATATTTTTTGCCAGTACCGGTAAAATAGTTTCTGTTCTGTAACTTCTGTTATACTAAATTTGAAAACGCTTGAATATCCGAAAAATTGATATGTAACTGTATCTAATGGTCTGCTTTGGTTAAATGAGGGCCATGAGGCAAATAATAAGCATTATGTGACGTGTAACGTTTGCAAATCATGTATTTCCGGTTTTACGCGAGTACTCGAGTACTCGCTAAGCTACTCGACTCCTACTCGACTCCTAAACTACTCGGTTAGCGCAGCCCTACCACACACACACACACGCACACACCAACACACACATATAAATGGTAAAGTTCATCCGTAGGCTCATTGCCCCTAGGTGCCGGAGCTGATCTCCGGTTTCATGACCATCAGCCATAGGTGGCTAAGCCATTTATCAGCGGACGGTGACCAGTCAATCCGCCGATCCTATGGTTACCTTCGCAATGTTGCCATTGCTCCTCATTTTACCACCACGAAAAAGGCTAAGTCGACCTTTAGGGCTCCTGCGGGACTCGAACCCACGACCTCCTGCTATATCATCCAACGTTGTTACCACTCTGCTAACTTCCTGCCTATATGTTGTCTTCTTGCTCTTCCTACACGGGCACATCGGCAGATTCGGCACGTGTTCTCCCACCCACTCCAAAAATTTTGCTTGCTAACTTCTCATCATGGCGGAATGATGAAAAGTTGTAAGGACGCGTATAAAGAAGCGAATGTTGTCTTTTCCTTTGTTTCAATTACTTAAACTTAACAACATGCTTGGGAAGGGAAAGAAGAGGAAGGCAAGGCAGAATGGGGAAAGGAAAGCGAAGTGTCACCTCTGAACTGAATTCCCATAGGCCTATCCATCTTTGTCATTTGGTATTTGAGCATACAATGGCGATACATTTCACAGTAGACAATGTCATACAAGTTGCATGCATCAATTAGTTTCCATACTCATTAATTAACTATATGCAGTCTAATCAGTGTTTTATAA